>JAVQJG010223818.1:0-50100 GCA_036024015.1 Craterocephalus amniculus
TAGAGTGCCCAGTTAACCTCACATGCATGTCTTTGGACAGTGGGAGGAAGCCGGAGTACCCGGTGAGAACCCACGCATACACGGGGAGAACATGCAAACCCCTCCCCAGCCAGAATCAGACCAACTTGGGACTCGAACCCGCGACCTTCTCACTGTGAGGCCGCAGTGCTAACCACATTTCAACCAGTTCAAACCGATTATGTTAGCAACAGCAAGCAACCTTGCAATAGAGGAGGCTTATAGTGATACGGTGAGTCTTTATTTGTCTGAGATGTGGAAGTGCTGCAGAGCGGCTCCTCTGTAACTTCACGGCTGGACTAAATAGTTATAATTCTTTTTGTTAAGAAAATCTAAATAATTTGCAATCTTGAATTCAAAATCACAAATCGCATCGTGACTTTCTTGAGGTCAGATCACATTCATGTGAAAATGGTCTTACTTTCACTATTCAAACATAGTTCAGAGCTCTACTGTTGTTTTGCTTCCATTCAATTTTACCAAACATGTAAGTGATCACGGATCACCGTCATTCGTAATCATCTTTTCTTCCTGGAAGACGATGGTTCCCCACCAACCTTCCAGTTTAGAATAAGACGTTGGACAGTTCTTAACGCAGTTTTAGTAGTTTCTACATCTCCTTACAATTTTTTGTTGCTTGATCCTAACAATCTGACCCTTCTGAAACAGACTAACAACCTTTCCTTGACCACAGGATGTGTCTTTCTGCATGGCTGTGTACGAAATGAGAAGCTGCTCATCAGGTGGGGTTAAAGAGCCTTTTGCAAATGAAAGATAATCACCCATGCAGTAATTATCTAGTAAGAGGCTCTGCCCCACTTTTCTTAGTTAAATCCAGCTTGTGACTTCTTTGGGGGAGATGGGAGGTGGGAGGGTACTGTATTAGTTACATTTTTTGCTGTCTTCTGGATTATTTTATGACCTTCAGAGCAGCAGCAATGGATTCCAGCTACTAGGTGTTTTCTCCCAGCGCTTGAGAATGAAGCCACGCCATCACTTACATTTCTCCAAAAGATTACAGATAATCTAATTACCAGAATAATCCTGAAACTGCAGCTTCATCAAAACATTTTCTGCCTCTTACAGCACAATGTCTTTAGTCATACAAATATAAATGCGTGCCTGCACACCCTTCCAACGTTTTCGCCACCTGCAGCCAAACAATACTTTGACAAATGAGGACGACTGGCAGATCACCGCTGCCAAGTTAGGAAATATGATACAGGCCTTTTCACTTTATTGCCTTATCAGGCGTGAAGGATCGTGTTCACATGAAGATGGAAAGGAGTGAATGGGCAGTAAACAAATGTAATTACCTGACTAGAGAACTTTCCAGTAGGTAGTATTGATTTTCTAAAGCACAGAGAGGTTTATTCTGAAGGAGTCCAGTGCAGAAGACAAAAGCAAAAACACATCCAGCAAAAGAAGCTGCAGGGAGCCAGAGGGCTCCGATATGATACATAGGATTCCTGATGTCAGCCCTCTTACTGCATCTTAAATCTTTAACTTTATTCGTTTATTCATTAGGATTTTTTCCTGGACAACTTCTTTCTTTCATTTTACTTTGAAAACTATGTTTATTGTGTTTTCCCCAAATTTGACACTTTACAGATGCATGAGGCCATTCATGATCTTCTTTCATGTCTGAAAAATTGTAAAAGTTCTCAGATATCTCAAAATGTGCTCACCGCATCAATCCACTCAAACCAGTATTAAAGCCTTCTTGATCAATAAAATAATTTAATTCCCCTTTATGTGACGCATATCTCTAATGTGAGTCACTTTAAGGGGAATTAAATTCTTATATTAAAAAAAATATATATCTAATTACCTTTCAGAAACCAAACCAGAACCTTTGGTTTCTAAGGTAATGGATACCAAGAGTCTCCCAGATCAATAACAAACCCATAGTGGTTCCACAAAGCAGATGAGCTGCAACCCACTACAGATGAATGGAAAACAACAAACCAAGGACCACTTCTCTGCCACTGGATGTCTTTTATGCAACAAAAAAAAGTGCTGCCACTAAAACTGACTCTGCCCCATTCCAAAGGGCAAAAACAAGGACTTCTGAAAACAAACAACTCTCTTTGATACATGAAAGCAGAAATCTTGATCCAGGAACAAACAGGGGTGTCAATACTTGACGTCTGACTGCACCGATGCGTTTCATCATGGTGCGCATTTAACACCTCACACTGTGTTTCTGGAGTTAAACAACATCAGGTCAACTGAGAAAACAGAAAATCACATAATCCTCGGACAGAGCAGCTGATAAACAAAGTCACAGCCTGAATAGAATCAGCAGATAGATAGTTAGAAGCTGCAAACGGGAAGATTTCCAGTAAAACAGAGGGATAAAACAATATTAACCCCTGAATGTGCACTCGTTTACTTTTGTTGGCTCCAAAAATAACTCTCCCTCTGCTTGTTCCAGCTCTTCATACTTACTCTGACAGAAATACTCTGAATCATTTACACAGTCAATCAGGGGTGCACATTATGTCTTTCTTGGACTCAAACTCAAGCTTGCGGGTTTTATGAACCTGCCATCAAATCTGAAGTATTCCAGATGTCTTATGCATCGTCTTTCTTAAATCACATCCAGCCTGACACATCTGGCATCGCTGGATAACCTCTGTGTCCACACAAGGATTTAATTTTATTTTTGGTTTGTGGGACTCATCAACAATCATTAACATTAGATTATCCACTGACCACATATTTGGGGTCTATGATTCATTGCATGAAGAGTCTTCTCGTGCAAGCTTCGACGATCATTTCTGCCAATCTGGAAACTGAAATCACGGAAACAGGAGGTGAAAATATGACCTATAAGATTGGGACAGATTACATGGAGGTACTCATTTTAGTTTTATCTTTTTAAAAAGAAAGATAAAGACTGCTGATCTTCTTGATCAATTTTCTCAAAACAAGGCTGGAAATTAAAGTTACACTTATAACTGGGAAGAAAAAACAAAAACAATGTTTTGTCTGTCTGATCACTCATTGGGAAAGCTTTGAAGAGATCAGCTCTTATTCCTGAATCCTACAGGAATCCATGCTTGATCCACGTTTCCAACTCCATTTAAAACCAAAGTACAAAAATTCAGACTAATCAGCGGTCTGAACTTTGTAACTTTCTTAGTAACACTTCAAAAAGTAAAGATGTACACCATATCTATAGTATTTCCCTGTAATGCAGTCATCGCTGCCACTGTGGTTCCTGGATCTACTCACTATTGAAAACATGTTTATGCCTGGAGAATTGGGGCCTGTGGCTGTTGTGTTTTTTACCACTAGATTCTTTTTTTTACACACTGGACATTTAAAAAGATTACTTTCCTACACAAAATGGGAAATAGAAAGCTGATAACATGAAAAACAAGACATTCTGTATGTTTGTCATTCCTCTGGGGAGGGATACGCAGAGGTATGTACGACCCCTTAATGATTAAATAACTAATTACATCAATTAGAACATTGTTTTTTTCCCATCTGAACCATGAGCTAAACAGCCAGGACAACTACAGTGTTGTTTAACAGGAGAAAAAAATGCTGATAATAAACTTCCTCCCATTGCACCGAAGAAGCAGATGGTACACGTGGTTAAAATGATTTTCAATCAAAGTAAAGAGAAAGAGAAATATCAAAATGACATGAAATTAAATGGCATTTTTAATAATTGTCTCCCTCTGGATAACAGACGGAATAACCCCCAACACACATACCAGACAGATGTGTATAACAAAGCAGCTGTGAACAAGACATAGCTCTGCTTAATGTGAATCAATGCAGCATATGTTTGGATCTTTAAGGGGCCAGAGCTGAGCCACAAAGGGGCCGCAGGCAGGGACTTAAACCGGGACCTCCTGCATTATTATAACTAGAATTTATCCACGTAAAAAACAAATTTATATATGCACAAGTCATAAAAATGCAAGCGCATTAATATTTTACAATTTATTTTTTCTTAAGCTTCACAAATCAAACGTTTTGCCTTCAAAAGGGATCCTATGCAGACAAATAGTTAAATATGTGTGCAGGAATTTTGTGATATACATGGACAAAATACTTCTAATACTTCAAGGTAGCTTCCTGGATGCATGGTGCATTCAAGTACTAGCTGAAAGCTGGGTCTTTGGGTCACTTGATGGTATTTTCTTCTCTAGTTATTAGAAAGGTGTAAAGACGCTCTATGACAGAATAGTTTTCTCTGATTGATTAACTGACTGATTGATTAATTGATTGGAAGATTAAAAAATGCTGAGAGCCATCATGCAGTCTGTACACAGGAGAAGGGCTGAAAGTAGTCCCCCCTGTAAATTTGTCTGCTCTCATAAACTAACAAAGCAAATCTGACCTGTGGAGGCCTGATTCAGTAAAAATGTGATTTAAAACAACTTTTCAGTGGAAATAAAAACGTATTTTCAAAATACTCAACACAAGTTATCCATAATCTCTCGTGAAGGGAGAAGTATTCTGTCATAAAAAAATTCTCTCACTCTGATTAAAATAGAGAAAAAAATCAAGATGACACAGCCCTTAAAATGCAACATGTGAGTGGGAAGCTGTTACAAGAGAGTCTAAAACCCCTTGTGCACATGGAAAGTGATGCATGTGTAAATGCAGTTTTGTCTGTGCTAACCATGCAATTTATGCACCCGTATTTTTGAACACAAAAACATCAGATTTTTTAGGTGTAAGGTTAAACAAAAGGGTGTAAAATTATTTTATGTGCAAATGTGTGCTCAAATGCACACAGAGTTACACACAAAATGATTTAAACAGTTAATAAATCATGTATTACACACACATACAACGACACTGAATCGATTTCCTCTCCCTGGCATGTAAGCAAAGGGTTCCTGCAGAGGTCATTCGTCCTTTCCAGCAGCACAGAGAAGTCCGTCTGTTCCCAGTTATCTCCTGCTGTGTCATACCACTGCCATGCTGTAGTCCTTAGGGACCCACTGGGGTTTTCCCAGTTCCCATGTATAGAGCAGGACTGTGGTTGGAGGAGCGGACATCCAGAAAACCCAACATGGAGAATAACAAGGTTTGGGAAATTACAGAGCAAACTGCAGCTTTCTAACTTACACACTACAATAATAAGCTAAAGAAAGAAACCGAATGTTTGGAAGTAAGATTATTAAAACAAGACTTCATCCCTACCATTGTTTCATCATACTGGAACTCCTCCCTTTAAGCTTCATTATATACGTATTTAACAACTAAATAACTTGTTTATGAGCACGAACAAAACTCAGACCATCTTTAGAAACGTGGACTCCATTGCAAACCATCATCTAGTAAAAATGGCAACAAAACCTTTAATCACCTTTCTCCTGCCTGTTGGACAAAAGACACACAGACAGCTGCCAACACTTCAGAGTTAATGGCTTTGCATGGGAGCTCGTGTTTACGATGGGACACATGTCTGAGCATTATCTTGGAAACAAAGCTATCATTGAAAAGTCGTCAGGGGTTCAGTCAGGGTCTTCTGGAAGTCATGACCTGTGATCTTTGCCCTGCGTGGCAGCAGCAGAGGGAACTGACAGAATAATCTGATGGGAAGAACATTGAAGATTGAAGATCTTTCACAATTATGAGGCTTTTTGAAAATGCTTGTTAATTAGCTTCTATATTGATTTGACTGTAAATGTATATAGAACATTTACTGAAAAGCTAATGGATTATTGCAGTCATTGCAGTCAAATATTTACCAGCACCTTCTGAAATCATTTAAAAATAGTTATTCTCTCAAACATAACTTCAAACTGTCCCATTTTGACAAGTAATTTACCATCATCATGTGCTGAAACTTATCAGTTAATGAAGAATGTAGGTGGCAGATTAAGATACTGGATGTTTTTTTAATTAGCATTTGAACAAAGGCAGATGAGATTAGGATCTAATTAAGCTTGTTTGGCTTTTAGCACAGCTTTTGCAAGAAATGACGGGATGTCACATTAGCCTAAAAGTTGTGTGTAACACCAGGGCGCAGGTTTGATTGACATTGGAAGGAGAGGGTCCTCATGAGTCATCACTCCATTATAGGAGCAATAGCTATTCTTCGTGGGGTCCGAGGACAGCACAAAACCAAAAAAAAAAAGGCGAGCACCTCTATTTTGAGGTGATTGGAGTTTTGACATTTCGTTGTGAGCAGTGAGACAGTCGGACATCAGACAATGATCCCTGAGCTGCGTGTGGCTCTTCACCCCTTTTGTAAAAAATAAGAGTGCAAACCTTCAGACTGATTCGTTAACAGTGCTACGTTACCTGTTCACTTCATTTGTGTTGAAAATGTCAAAAAGATTATACTGAAATACGTTTCTACAACAAACATTATTTGCCGAAAAGTAGAAGCTAGAAATAAGTGTGTGTGTATGTGTGTTTTAAAACTTCTGAGCTGTGCAAACATACTTAAAAGAAGTTGATCAGGTCTCCAAACTAAGCTACTGCTGTAGTTTTTTTGTGGTAATTCAGGTGATTGTAAGGTGTGGAAAGCCTTTTACGAATGGAGAATGGACAAAATAATAATGAAGATGTCAGAGCATTTCTTCTTGGTCTTACATACACAAAATAATTCAGAGAGTAGAGATATATCTCTCTCTGCAAAGATAGTTTTGTGCATTTCAGGAATCACATAAGCTTTGTGCAGGGATCTCAAACTCATCAATCAGACCACCTGATTCATAACAAATGAATCTATCAGCTTGTATTCTAGTTCTACACAACATATCAGGTGTGCTGAAGCACAGAGTCATCGTACATTCATCTTACAAAAATTGTCTATGACCTATATTATTAATGTTATGGTGAACAGCCTATGTTCGGGAGCAACGTTATCAGGGTAGAGCTTGGATGTTAATATAATGCTTTTACTGAAGCATTAAGTTAGTATGTTAACATTTGACAATTTAAAATAAAACCAAAGTTTTAGATGTGAAGTTAAATAATTTCAGTTAAATTTCCTGTAAATACAACAAAGTTGATCATTGGTTTTGAAGTAACAGAACAGAGTGACTCCATTTCATCCATAGAAGCCAGAGAATATGAACAATAAGTTTCATCATTTTGTGAAGCTGACCGCAAATATCCAGAGTTAAAAATACCAGATAATACTCTGACAGCTAAAAGCACCTCCACTGTCATTTACCACACTGTACAAAAAATAAAACCTGTACCATCCGTGTGGTGTTAGCAGATTTATTGAATCTCTAAAAGTCTCTGGTTTTGAAAGTGATGCATGTTTGTAAAGACGCATTAAATCATGAAATCACCCTGAAAAAAAACAAATGCTCTGATCAGAGCGTTTGTGTTTTATTGCCATCTAAAGATGGTCCATGATGTAACCATCTAAATAAAACACATCAGTAAAATTGTTCAACACAGCTGTAATTCAGAAATATTTATGCGTTTATATTATGCATAAATAATGTATATGCATATTATGCATATACATTAAAATATTATGCCATTTTTGCAAGTGGTCGTGTCAGTTCAGTAACTGTGAAGAAATGTGCCTCGAAACCATTAAACAAGAAGAAAAAGACCATTTCTGAACCAAAAGACAGTAGATTCAATAAACAGCATGGATCAGAAACCCCGCTCATGTCTTCATATTTTACTTCAAAGCAGTCAAAAACTCCTATTATCTTTCAAAGTGGTTCTCCAGGCTTTCTGAGGATCTGTCAAAGTTTTTGTATTGGCCACTGCTTGCTTTTTAACTCATTTTTAGACTTAATAGCTAAACATTTCCAGAAGAATGTAGCTTTTTTTTAATTTGTTAGAATTTTAGTTTGTTTGTCTTTTATTTATTCATTTTTTAATATCTGTATATTTCTGCACCCTTTTCCAATTTTCCAAACACTGGCCAGTGGCCAAATTTACATTAAAGTTTTAATTCCTCTTTAATTCAGAATAAAAATGTAAGCTGCTCTAAAGAGATAAAAAATTGTTGTAAAGATTCGATTCAAAATGAAAATGACGAATCTCAATCAAACTTAAATCCTAAGTAAGCTGCTGGTTTATTCTAGTTTCAGATTTAAAAAACATAATGTAGCCAGTATATAAAGAAGTTAGGCTAGATCCATCATTAGAGCTGTGGGTGTTGTTCTTCATATAGATATCTGCATGGAGGGAAGAAACCAAATTTGAAGCCAAGCAATCAGTAATTCAGCACATTTCCATAATGAGGTTCAGAAGGTGAAACAAAGATCTATCCGGCAGCTCTTCATCTCCCTCCATTTCTCTGCTGGTGGTCTTATTAAATCCTCTCCGTCCCCAAGACCTCGTCTTTCCTCTGACCAATCAGACAGTCATTAGGCAGCTGGAAGCAGGATAATCCACCAGCCTGCTTGTCAGCCACCCTCCTGAGTTTATTTCTTAAAAATGTGGTGCTGGACGTGTAATATCAAATAATCAATCCTCATCCATCGGGAGTAGGCGAGGAAGCTGTTAAAAGGGTTATGAGTTGACTTGGAACTAATTATGAAATTTGCCACTGGAGAGGAAGAATAAATATTAATATCCAAGGATCTCTCCTCAGAGTGCTACCTGCCAACCTGTCTGGCTCTAAATTCTTAAATTAATCTTCTTTACAAGCATTTCGAGGATATTTCTTTTGACTGAGAATTAGCATGATCAGCTCCAATTTGTCCCATTTAAAAGTTAATTAGCCACAGTGGCAATTACTTTTAGTCTTGCAGTTTAGCTTGTCCGCTCTCTCTCTCAGACTGAGGACTGATGAAAAGTTCTGCTCAGTCTTTGTTCAAAGTGTTAATTTTACGACTGAGCAGTTTACAGACGGGGAGACAGGGACGAATCATATTTCATAAATGCCTGTCATCTATATTTTAAGGGCGCAATAACAAAGATTCCTACTGGGCCCCACAGCAGAGAAATGACCACAATATATCTGCAGAGCTTGATGGTGTTGTAGATCAATACCAGTGTCTTGCCCATTACTCCATCTCTGTGATAAGATTTTCGGCGTCCAACACGCAGTATGTCAAGGTGTTTGGGGGGGAAAGAAGCCCAGCTGGACTTGGGAGAAAATGCTCCAGAGTCATAAATGATTTGACACTTTGAGGTATGTTAGAGCTGGACACATCAGCTGCAATACATATAAAATAATCTGCAGTGTAAGACAGATTAGTTAACTGGACTCAAAGTGTCCCATTTAACTTAGACTGCACAAAACTGGAGTAACACATAAAATATGTATAACTTAAACTAAAAAGCCAAAAAAAAAATCCAAGCATTTTCTTTTCATCAATGGAATAGTATCCAAAATATTTCTATTTTTACTTGCAGACCCATAATGAAATGAGCACTTCTCGGCATCCGCAGGGTGCATTTCATTACGTCTGGAGTCATAGTAAAGGGAACACTTGTAAAATCTGTTAAGATAAATATCAGTTTATGTGTAACTGGTGAAGGAGAAATGAAGACGTAGCACAGATGGAGAAAAGTTTCAGGCTCTCCGAAAGAAAAGCAGATTTTCACACTTTGGCGCTCCCTAACTAATCCAGCATCTGCTTTGCATCTTTTCTCTGACCTCTCTCCAGCGAGTAAAACTGAGTCCAATGTTGACTCCATGCTGATGCCCTGCTCTGGCACATTCTCTCTTTTCCTCACTTTCTCTGATAATGTCCTTTTGGGGTTTCTTTCCTGAATCAGCAATCAGAAAAGAGCCAATGTTTTGAAATGTAGTTGCTGACATGTAACATGGTACCGCAGCTGTCATGTGATGCCCTGAGCTGGAAAAAAACAGGGTAAAAAAAGTTTAGAGGTGCAGTTTCTCAGCTATGGGATGTTTCTGGGCATTAACAGTTCCAGGAATGTACATAAATATCAGTGTGTCATCAAATGGGTCAGAAGCAGAGTTTAATGATCAGAAACTTTTGTAGCGTTGCTGCAATATATGTTTCCTCTCCTCACTTCTGATAGTTTTATTGAAGATTAGATAGTAAAGGAAAAATAAAAATAACTAATCTTTAGATTAAGGGTTCCCCGTATTCATTATGGCCTTTAAATGCCATCGACTAAGCCATGGAGTCGCAGATCTCCATCACTTGATGTGTTTTACTATGAGAGATTGTGTTCCTTTTTTAGTTTCATCCAATTAAACTGTATTATTTTTAATTAAAACTTTCAAAATACAGTTAATTATCTATGACAGGACTGGACTTCAAGTCTCTTTGTTTTCAGTCTAAATGCTTCTTACACATTTCTGCTTGAAGTAATTGCTTTCGTTATTAAAAAAGATTACCCTTTAGTGACAGCAGACTTTCGTAACAAGGGAAAATAATCTATATCTTCTTTATTCTTTTTTATGCAAGGAAATTAAGCTCGGTTGCAATTAAGTTGCTTGGTTGTCACTTTCAATAAAACGCTGCTCTTTTGAGAATTCCAGCTCTGCATTTTCAAAACAGTTAGACCGGAAAAAGAGCATGCAGACTATACAGACAGATGCACCTTCGCATAACAACAATTAAGCCAACTATTCATCCGTCGCTTTGTAGTTTAACACTGAATGCTCTGGAGCTTTGCAGAACTAATTCAATGAATCATGTTTGACAGGAGGTGTGCTCTCTTTAAAGCATCAAAGAAAAGCCTGGATTTAACAGATTTTTCCACAAAGACAACTTTTTGTCATGTCATCCCTTCAAAACACTTTTCCACTAGTAGTCAGAGCACATTTTTTTCTTTTCCCCTCCCACAAACAGCTGACATCTTGCTTTAGAGCCAGATGCGATAAGGACCTGCAGCGTGGTCTGTATTCAGAGCTCCCTGCTGGTATCAGTCACTGTCAAAACTCTTCATACCCACTTAAGCTCATGCTCTCCTGGGTGGAAAGATCACAGTCTGCAAGTCAAGTAAGAACAGGCTGCAACTGTTAAAAACAACTTTACTGCCAGTTTACATCTTCAGAAAATCCCTAACTTGTAGTTTTTATAAAGGATTATACCTCTAGTGTTACACATTCCAGCAGGATTTTATTCTTAGCAACAAAAGTTATCAATGGCCTCTTCATAAGAGTTTATTTTTTGATATAGCTTACTTAAATAAGACCACAGTGTTGATATATATTGAGAACAACTGTCTTTTCCGTTCTGAGTCCCATGCTGTAAGTCATCACTTCTAATGAGCTAATAAGTCCTAGAAAAAGACAAAAACATCAGATTTAGACATGAATAACTTCATTTCCTTACTTTGACATACAATAATTGAAGAAATTAAGCTAATGGCATCAAAATAAGACCATGTCAGGAATCATCAATTTGTAAAAAAAACAAAAAAACAAAACAAAAAAAAAACCAGAACATCCTAAAGTAGAGGAAATTTTGCTTTTGCACATTTTCTACACCTAATTAATGGAACTAATTTGTCATAGCACAGAGATTAGCCCCATTTATCTGTTTATACGATCTGTATCAAAACTGCTATATTCAACAATGATATTGCACATTTTTCCAGCCCTGAAAAAGTAAATGTGCCAATACATCAGCACAAACAGCCTCAGTCAGGGATCACAGGGTTTCACCCTAAATCCTTAACAGAAATGGCAATGAGTGGACTCCACAGATCAAACGACAACCAAGCTCAAGGTCAAAGTCAGTAAACTTCTGGTGACTTCTGTGGTAATTCTGTCTACTGCAGCTCCAGCCTTAAAGGTGCCATGAGTGCACGGCATTATACTGCAGAAGGATTAAGTCTATTTTTATCATATCTTTGAACCAAACTGAGAGGATGCCACTCAAGCTTCTAATGAAAAAGACAGCCGTCTGATTTCTGACTGCACTAAATAATTGATCAAATTTAAAAGGTTAATCTGACTTTTGTATTTATCAAAGAAATTGAGGCCATGGATGGTTGGTTATGTAGTCATTTCAAGATGCAATACACTAAGATCTATTTAAGGATGCATTGAATTATTAATAGGTGAACAGTAATTGTATCATCAAGCAACCGAAGATAGACACCTGGGCCATAAAGGCAATTCCAGAACTGTGATGTAAGATTTCCTTGGCAAAAATCATGCCTTTTAAAGCATTTATTGCAGGTTTGGTCTGAGAACCATCAACATTAATCTCACAATTAAGTGTCCCAGAGTTGACACTAGAAGGGGGGAATGACCCCAACATACTCGTCAATAAGAGAACAAAGCATGAAAAACAATAAAGGAACAAAAGAAAAGATGAAACCACAGCTTCATTATACAATTGTTCTAAAGCCCATCGGTCCTACACTAGTAAAAAAACAAAAAACTTACCACCATCCAGTAATAGCTGGCTTTTTAGAGCTATGAAAATCTCTAATTCTCATACCTAGGAGTTATGGTTATTTAATGGCTCTGGCTCCGATCAGCACTGACCAGAATTAAACATCTGGATGCATAAACTTGTCTTGAAGAAGGATGCTGCAGTCTGAACTTCCATGTTGGAAACAGTTCACTTTTTCTTCACAGAAACACACCTTTACACACCATATTGTCTGACATGAAGGATATAAAACTCAAACTGATCAATTTTACTTGACTGCAAGACAGCTGGAAGTTCTCTCTCAGTCCATCCAGTCCAGTTAAACGTATTATTCAGAAATATTATATCAGAACATTGTGATCAAATATCTAAAAAGGCCAGCAAAGACTATGTTAGAATGGAGTTTTCATCAAATGCAGCTTGTTTCTTTGTGTGGAGACATCAACAGATACCTGTGTAGTTGACTGGCAACACTACAGTTACCTTTTTTTCCCACCTCTTATTTGCACAGGTGCACATGCAGGCAAATTTAGATGCATTGCTCCTATTTTATGTACACAACCATGCACATGCATGTGGTATTTCAAGCCCTGAAATGTATTAGTATCCCTGATCTAGTTACAGGTTTGCTCCCTTGGAAGTAGTAGTTGCCAGACTGGTTCTGATAACAATGTAGAGCTCAGATCCCTGTGTAAGCATTGTGGTACTGGCACTGGTAACAGACACACCAGACAGTTTTAGCAGGCATATCACTGTTTGAAAAGGCTGTTTACACCCACCGGATTTGGGTCGCAAACATCATTAGTTTCAGTTGCACTATAAAGTAGACGTCTGTTTCTATGGTAAATGACCGCACACAACAATGCCTGTTTAAACTTTGAGACAAAGTTGTCAATATAATCAGAGGTTTAATGATCATGTTAACAAGGCAAACTAAATGCAGAACCACGTCGAGATCCTCAGACTAATTCACATCTTTTGTTCTCCAAAAGGATGTTCATGAATAAGAATACAACCACACCCATTTAAACAAAAACTAAATAAGTTCCAGTCAGAAAAATCCTGCCATTTGGCAACATATTTGGCATTATGGTGAAATAGCAAAAATTAGAGATCAGCATGGATGCAACCATAAAGCAGTTAGCCAAAGAACATCCGGGGAACCTCCATCAGTCTCTTTAGAAGGCCATGTTAGTCAGGTAAAGGATGAAACTTTCTGAAAATGTCAGCAAAAGCACAAAACAAAAGTCAAGTTTGCTAGATTTTAACAGGACATGCAAGACAAGCTCCATAACAAATGAGTAAAATGTTCATTTCTGCAGTTAAAGCGCACCTTTAACAGCAGAAAGAAAGGCAGTAATTGAGTCAATAACAGTAGTTAAAAGAGCATTACCTGGAAATGAACTAGATCTAAATCTTTATCTTACATAATCAGAGCCGTTTCATTTCAGCTAATGACAGGAAAGAGGAAATATTCTAGTTTTAGTCCAAATGTGTGACATAGCTTTCGGCCCTGCTCCAACAGGGAGCCATTGTGTTTATCTTTCCTCCGATCTCACGCTGTCCTCAGCAGGATGCTCGCTGTTTGCGGGGAAAATCCTTATGCAAGTCAAACTAGCAGAGGTGACTCGGAGCGTTTAGATTTCAATCACAAGACTGACGGCAAGGAACCCGAGCTCTCTGCAAAATTCTGCCATTTTCACTCATCTTTTGTTTCTCACTTTCTTTTTCCCATAATCACGGTAAACTTCCAATCTACTGAACATTGCATTTTCTCCACATATGTATGACCCTCCACTTCCGTCCACTTGCTCATCGACCCTCAGCCCTCCCTTATGATGTGTGTGTGTTTCCTGCATATGTCTGCGTGGGTGTACGGACATGCTTCAATTAGTTCTACAAAATGCGAGTGGATAGCCACACATCACTGAGCAGGAGACGCGGGAAGGAAAGCACACACTCGCAGTGCAATCTAATCTCGCCCGGCTCTCTGAGGGAGGATTTTGCTTTGCTCTGTGAGCTATGAGCTTCTGACATGATGACACTCAGCTGGACTGGGGCCCAGAGGAAGAAGCTATATGATGTGTAGTGACCTGCGGTGGGGAAACCTGATTCCAAATCATTGCTTGTTTTATCCTGTCTATTACCAGTTGGTTCTTATTGAGGGGGAAAAATGAAGTTCTGAAAGTAAGCCATCAGGGTTTATCCATCCATCATCTCCACCCTGACATCAGTGTCTCAGGGGGATTTTATCCCATTAGGGCTGTCAGGTTTAAAGTTTGAATGAATTACATGCTAAATCAAATTTGCAACCCAGACAGCATATTGCCCTAGAAGCATAAAGCAGCTCTCTAACCTGAGGTAGGACAATTCAGCAATCTTTCACATGGCTAACACACCTATTGACAAGAAGTCATGATGAACAATGAAACCTTTGAAATCAGGGGGATGCCGGGAGCCTATGAACATTTTCTATCTATCTATCCACTAGTCAGTTCAGCTCGCTGTGCCAGTTGACCAAAAATAACAGGGTTTGATTATTTTGGAGGAAAATTGTTGATTTAGATTTTTCTTCTGTTATCCTCCCTACCCGCCAACATTTTACAAATACAAATCAGTATTAATAATTGTTTTCATACAACAACCTTTTCAGAGTCATTAATATTGAAAGCAATTCCGCTTCTTTCGTATGCCTTGCAGGAAAAATGATTGATAGGCATTAATGAACTCCTTCGTCAAGGTTTTTATTCTAGCCTCAAATTTAGGAACATTATGAACTACCTGTGATATAACTGACTGGTGCACTTCTAGCAGAAGGTTGCTGGTTTTCTGATTAACTTACTTAATTTTCAAGGTTTACACATTGCAGCTGACATACTGTAATACTTCAAAGAGCTTGAATAAAGCCCACTCCCTCATTATCCTAGCTACAGTTCCCTACTAGGTGTTTACAACAAAGTTTTTAGGATAGAATCAGAAATATTAAACAAAGAAAAGAAGTCAAAACAGTCTTGTTCCAGCTCTAATGTTTCCACCAAAGGGATCCAGCTCAGGACAAGAAGGTTTGGATCAAGAAACCCTGATGTCTGTTGCATTTTGACAGCATACCGTACCCAAAACTAGTAGGTGACACATTATACAGATCGCAATAGATAAGTCAGCTAAATAATAACATATTGTATGGCGGTACAACCCAATCCTTGAATTATAAAGAACATGACATAAAAACAAACCACAAAAACTCCACAGCCCATTTAAGCATGCAGCAGTTCTCACTTCGTTCATAGGGCTAAGCTGTATGGGAAATGAGGTTCTTTTGACCAATCAATGGATTGCTGTGTGTCAAGCTCAACCGTTTTGGGCCGGATCGGTAGAATTGGGAGTCCAATTAGCATGGCATTACCACTGCCAATGCAATCCCAAGC
Source organism: Craterocephalus amniculus (assembly GCA_036024015.1). Classification (NCBI taxonomy): domain Eukaryota; kingdom Metazoa; phylum Chordata; class Actinopteri; order Atheriniformes; family Atherinidae; genus Craterocephalus; species Craterocephalus amniculus. The sequence continues at coordinate 15,716 of JAVQJG010223818.1, forward strand.
TGCATAATCTGAAAATCTACCAATCTGGAAATGCATACTCACCATACTCATAGGTGGAAACTGGGCTTTAGGAGTACCAAGAGTCTTGGTGGGAATCCACAACCACACTTGTTCATCACTGATAAGCTTGTTTCAAATAAAAGCGTCATTGATTGAAGGACAAAAGGATAACCTGCTTTGACAGGAAAGCTTGTAGTCATCAGTAAAAGTTGCCAGTATGCACAATGGCTCTTAACATAGCCCTCTTAAATACCTAGAGAACAATGGGAGGAAAAAAATGACAGTATAGCCCAATAATAGTCCATATCAAATACCAACTGGCTTGATGTTCAGAGTCTTCAATGCATGCAACCAGAAGAAACATCATTAAAATGGTTGTGTTCAGCAAGCTCACCAGTCCCCATAACCCTCATGGGGCACCTACAGCTATGTCTAAAGTCCCTATACATGCCCAGCTGAGATCCATGTTCCAGCTTAAACATGGAGTTTCAATATGAAAGGTTGGTTTTTTTTGTTATCGGACTTAAAGGAAGCCTGTACATTTCAGCAGTCAGCACCAGCTGATGTTGTCAAGAGTTTGTTGCACTACAGCAAACATTTATTTATTTATGGTTGCATCCACCACAGTTTCTCCAAATCAGAGATTGCAAAAAAGAGATGTTAAACTGATTGTTGCAGTCTATAACTTCACCACTAGATGTCACTACATCCTGCACTTTTGTTTTTTTTAGAACTGGCAATATTTCAACTTGTCAAAGTCTTTATATAAATTCAGCTGCAAATGCATTTCCATTACAAAAGAGGCAGCATTCGCAAAGAGTATTTGATGTTTATCATGTTGGGTATCATAATCCTGCCCTCAGCCCCATAAGTAAGCAATTCTTGGCTCTAGACCAAGAAATTATTCTGTTCTGAACCCAGTTTTCCAGGTTTTTTGGCTGTTAAAACAAACAAGAATGAGATTAGACATCACCTTAAAACCAGCCTTGAACTGCTTTGATGAAAAAAATTATCAAGCTATTAATTAAACAGCTTTGATATGTGAGGTTAGCTCTTTTGCACACCAACATTTCCCTTTCATGCTTTGTTTCTTTTATCATGTCAAAAGAAGCAGCAGGCAACTGACGTAAATTTACATTGATATAAAAAATGTCAACGCTGAAATGATGGTTCTCACCTAAACTTCACATTATAGTAAGTATGACTTGCAGTCTGCATTTCTGGGGGTTTTCAGCTACTTTACATACATTTAGACAGAAACAACCAGTGAAGGAAAGCAAATCTACAGCAGGGGGTTTGGAAACCACTGAAATAAAAGTTGCCTCATATTTCTGTTATTTTGACACCAATTACCCTCTCAACATACACAAACCTCATTATTATGCACTTCCTTCAGCTCACTCAAACCCTTTTAGTAATCATCCTGATTTTAGCAGATCACCCTAAAAGGCAGGGGGAAACCTCCCCACCTGTCCCAGAAATAAGCTCTGTACTGTTTCACGTCTTTATTGTATAATAAATGACTAACTCTGCAGGTTAATTGTGATTTGCCAAAAATGACTCACCCTCAAGGTTTGGAGAATCCTGTTCAGGGCAGCAAACAGCTGAGAGGATAAATTGGCAAATTTGCTATGAAGGAAATTACAATTCTCTAAAGGCATTGAAGTGAAGCTTTTTAATATCACCTGGGAATGAATGCTAAGAGGACTCGAACAACAAAATAATGAAGAGAAAGCTGCTCCATCAGACTGTTTCTTAATAGGGAAAAGGGTCATGTCAAATTTCAAATTCCAACAATTCAGACCAAGAAGCTACAATGCGAGGAAAAGAAAATGGCACCAATAAATGCCTCTGAATCCTTATCTGACTCACCCAACACACATACATATATGCCCAACAATCTTTGCCAGATGCTTTCTGCAGCTCCCAGTTCCACCCATCAGATTAAAAAAAAATCCTAAAACACAAAGAAAATGTCAGAGCACACACAACAAATCAAACACCTGCATAAATGTGCCAGCAGAAGCGTGCCCATAACCCATCTCAGGAGAGCTTTTCTCATCACAGCTTGGTTTCAGGAAAACAAAGATAAAACACTGACTGTGTAAAGCAAATATGCTCACTAACATAGATGTTGTGGGAGTTCAAGAGTATAAAAGGTACAAACAGAACATCAACCTTGCAAACTAACAATGAGCTGGATTTTTGGCCTTTAAAAAAAAAGGTATAAATATTTGCTCTTTTGTAAATATATCTGTATTTAAATATGAAGCAATACATGATTATCCACTAATCCATTATCCACTAAATGTGTGTATAGCACAGTTGCACCATTGGGAATGGACATCAGCCATCAGCGGCAAAAGTTTTCCCCAGATAGAACCACATTTTAATGCACTACAGGTAACTACTTCAACATTGTGTACTATCTACTTCTATGGTGCTTTTAAGGTGTTATTTTTCTAAAATGGTTCTTTAGCACCTGTCAAACAAAGCTGGTGCTGCCATTTAATGCTCAGAGGGTTTTCACACACTCGTCTATTCAGAAACAGGTTTTGTCTATTCAGAAACAGGTTTTATGATATGTATATTTCTTTTAAAAATTCATTTATCATTGACCTGTTTTTCTAACACACTGCTCCTTTGATATGGAGCCATAATGTTTAAAGTTGTAGTTAACACCTTTAAGGAAGAAAATACGACAACTTCAGCAGATTTCATTGCATAAATCAACCTTAGCATTTATATAAACTTCAAGTTTCAGGGTTGTATCTTAAACAGCATCAAAATCATGCTACAGACACAACAGTACTGTCAGATGTTCTTGTTCAGACCACATTGAGAGACAACCAAGGTCATCCACAATGATATTCTTTTATGACATGAACATAAATGTGTCCTGGATTATGATAAATAACAGCCATTCTACTGATGTTCTTTCCATTAACAAAAAGACAAAAAAAAACAACAAAATTAAAACAACACCACATGGATCGGTTACCAACTAAGCTTGTAAGGTTTTTGGATCCTTACAAAAGAATCTATCTATAACCAGTTTTGAGTCTTGTGTTTGTGCCTGAGGCAAATCATTTCAGATCCATCTGTCCTACAGGGGCAGCTGGTGTGACAACATTCAGCACTGTGGATCCTGCTGCGATACTGGGGTTAACTGGAGAGTATCTCTCCATTAAACTGGTGACAGAAGAGCAGAGGGTGACTGAAGGGCTTTTATCAATGCAAAAAGTGTCTTTTCAGCAAAGGATTAATTTTTTTTTAACTGGCTGTGATTGGGTAAATCTCATTGAAACTAGCCAATGGGATGCTGGCAAATCCATCTTAAAGCTCTGAACCACACATCATCCGGATTTCTTGCATTATCACTTAGAAATCTATGGCACTGCTCCTTGTCCATTTCCAATGCATCAAGCATCTCCGACTGCTTGCTTTACATGCTCTGCTGTATAATATCTGCTGTGCATGTAACAAAGTAAGTCTTATCATTAAAGGAAGTATCACCCTGGTGTGCAGTGAGCCTCAGCAGTGACGTCAGGTCAACATCAGAGTTCCAAATGTCACATTGGAAAAAAATACTCGTCGGTGCAGCGAATGTTCATGCACATCTTGGGTAATGTGTCAGAAATGTAATAAGAAGTTGGGATGTAGTGCGGCTCCTAATGCTCCAAAAGATGAAGAAAACCCCACATTCTTAACTGCAGCCATGGTTTGTCATCCAGATCAATAAATTCAATCATCCACTCTGCAATCTTTTTAGACTCATTGGGTCTGTTAGAATTTTTTCTGTTCTTAAAAGTTTCCTTTCCTTCAAAAAAAAAAAAAGCACATCACATGTGAGTCAGGTTTTATGATTTATTCAGCACCGTTGTATTTGAACCATGCTAAAAGTGAAGCATCTAAATTAAGAAAACAAACAGCAGTCAGACCCTCATCCTGCTTGCTATAATGTCCAACAAGGCAATATAAAAAATATTTTCTAAAAAAAAAAAAATTGTAATTGATTTTTCTGGGTGAATGTGGGTGCTAGCCCTGGTTCTCCCGACTGATTGGTCAATAGATAAATTAATCAAAATAAAAATAAACTAAAGGCAAAAGAACGAGATCTGTGACTCCATCCATCCATCCTCTAAGAACTCTGAGTGTTTCTGTACATAAAGCTGTATAGTTAAAACCTGCAAGCTGCCTTCCAAAGTGCGTGCACGAGGGTGTCTGCGACTTCCAAAGAAAATTCATTTCCAATATACAGACTTTTGAAGGTCCAATTTCCTGACCAGCGTAGCAGATCTTTCTGTCTGAAGTGTGTCACAGCAAGCCCAAGTTTGAACCTCAGCAGAAGCAACGAAGCGATAGATGGGAGGAAGAGACAGAGCAGAGAGAGGCTGAGGCGCAGGAGGTGGTGATGGAGACAGAAAAAGCAATCTGAGGTGAATTGAGAACAAAAATGAGGACGGCCCGTTTGATGGAGGTGACAGAGCAAAGCCACAACACCTACCAATCACTGCTGCGGAGGGCTGAATACAAGCCAAGCAACTTTTCAATCACCTCTTTCTGCAGCATCCGAACATCTAATCTGCATGACGAACTATTCTCCATCTCTTCTCATCCGTCAGCGAGCTACAGCTGACAACGCAGAAAGTTGATCAAATCAGCTACTTCCATTTATGGGATGTATGTTTGGATAAATCAATACTCTCTTATCTGTATAATCCTTAATTCAGTGCAATCTGTTGGTGCTCTAAGTCCTCATTTATTGTTTTTAATTACACGCTTAAATGTTACTTTAATGCATTTCTAAAGGAACTTGGAATTGCTTCTGCATCTCAAAGCTTTTCTACAATTAAAACTGCTTTGATTTGTGCTTATAGTCCCCAGACAAACCTCATATAAGCTTTTATCTTTGCCATTTCAATTATCTTGTCCTGATATGCTCATTTATGGTGGTTAAAGTGTAGTGTAGCTTCAGTCTCTGCACAGAATCTGCCTGATAATCAAAGACTACCACAAACGGAGGTCTGCTAATCAACACTATTCACAAGTCAAACTTGGAAAGACAGTAAAGCAGCAGCTCATTACATAATATTTAAATGCATGACAACTTGCAATTTAAGTAATTGTAAGACCGTCTAGTTCTGTATCCAGCTGCAGATGGTTATGACTGGATGTTTTTGAGTGAATAATTCTGATTCACAACATATATTAGATACAGATTCTGTTTGGGAATAAATATTAAATTTGCTGGAATTGCAAGGCTTGTGTAATTATTCGAGACAAGAAAAGACAAAAGCTTAACATCTGGCAAAAACGTCTGTTAAAATGCAAATGAGACTTCTAGTTTGTGAAATATCATACCCGTCAGGGCTGAGGAAAAAAAACTAATCCATAAAAGCAAAAAATATGTTAACTGTGAAGCATTTGTGGTCCTTACTGAATAGATCGAACACAGATTTCAGACCCTTTCTATGTTTTATCTTTTTAAACCTTACAGTACATCTTAGCTAAGAGTTGGATGTTGTGCTTATGTTGTGTTCAAATGCTATATTTTACAATATGAGGCGACACAGAATGGAGCCTTTCATCCCTGCTGCTTCCTGACATCGGGATCATCATTTATCACTACCACGGATGTAGTAGATAACATGTATTTGGTGGCCGCAGTGATGGACGGATTTTGATTAAATTTTCAGTAAATCAAAGGAATGGCAAAAGAACAAGTGATTAGATTTTGGGGATGATCCGGATCACCACCTGGATTAAGAAATTAAGGAAGGGTTAAAATTCAGAATGGAAAGATGGGGATCATTTTGCCTGTAGAGCTTCTAGGTCAATAATGGCCACAATTGGAAAATTGGCTCATTGGCAAAAAAACAAAAAAAAAAAATACAAAGGCTGGGTGGAAGCTAACTACTGTAGCTTCCACCGAGCCTTTGTATTTTTGTTTTTGTTGTTGCATCAAATGTAGAAAACCCTTATATCCAAAACTGCCATTTTGTGTGTCATTGTCTCCAGATGTTAATCGATATTTAAAAAACTGAAAACGGGAGCCCATAACTCTGTTGCTTTAACCTTTACCTGGAGCATGAAAGGAAGTGAAAATAAGTTTTTTTTTATAAACTAGCATATAAACTATAGTATGATGAAGGCAAAGACATTATGGACTGACTCTAGTATCATAAAATAAGTCATCCATTGGCCAAACAGATGATCATCGGTCATGATCATAACATTCCCAAAGCTGAATCATTGATTTAATGTGGACATCTAGAATACTTTGAGCTTTTTTTTTCAGTTGAAGCTGGGAAATGTATTTCAACACTTCATCGATGGGTCATGACTGTTTGGCCGTTTGTATGGATCTGTGTGACTTCACTTTAACATGGGACACACTCCCACAGGAGCATAGCAGTTAGTTTCATGTGCATCTTCATCCTTGAAAAAATAACCCGGAAACACATGTTTGTGTTTGGCATTGATGTCCTCCTGTTTGCCAACTCTTTCTGACACACACACACACACACACACACACACACACACACACACATTAATGAGATGCAGCTTTCGTATGCCATGTGTACCTCCTGTGGAGTCGCACACATGCTACTTCTCATCTTCGTCCCTTCCAGAGGCGTTCATCACTCACATTTCCATTTCTTAACGTGTAACATTCACAGGACCTTGAACTCAAACCAATTGTGCACCTCGAACTGGCTTTGAAACTGTTTGTCTGAAGATTTTCATGCAAATTACTTGAGACTTAGTTAAATGTTGTTTCTTTTGGATTAATGCGAGATTCCAGAGATTATATGTTACAGTGATATTTTAATGAGAAGTTTTACTGACGTTGCAGCTTACATCGTAATTATCATCACAGTCTCATGATGCCTAAAGAAACAGCCAGGAAAGGACATTTCTTTTTTTAAATTTGTGGACTTAATAACTTTTTCAATATGGAGAGAAATCGAGATGTAGGTTTAATTTAACAGCTATTCTGCCACAGAAGAAGAGTTTGTTACTTAGAACAGGAAGGAAAATCTACTTCAGACAAAGCAGATAAATCTGGTGAATATATACACACTTATTATTTAATGTAATATAAAATACATCAACAAAACAACAGTGAAACATCCCAGGCTGGAATTTATTAAAAACATTTTCATTTTAATATCTGCTACATGGTCATCATTTCACTTTTAGGAGCTTTCCTAAACTAATTAATTCATTAAAACATCTGACCAGACCATGTCAAATAGAAAAACCCTTCTTGATTTAAAGGGATTGCATTATTAAGACGTCTGTATTTCCTCTCATCTTTACATTATGTTGTGTTCACTGTACCTCTGACGTGGGAAACTTGAACTATCTTTCTTTATTCCTTTGCAATAAAACGCCAAATCCTCATCTCCAGTTCAATAAGCAATGACATTGAAGATGTACATAAGTTAATAATGCTTGTTCAAAACTGTCTCCAGTGTTTAATAAATGAAGAATACCGAATGTAAGATTTTAGATAAACTACTTCTCTACTTGATTGGAAATTTATAAATTATCCTTATCCAAAATCCCAGCCTTGTTGGTGTTTTCAAACATTTTCCCCCAAAAAGTTGTTGAAAAGTTCCCATTTGTGATCAAATTGAGTTTCAGTGGGATTATAAATTTAACTTTAAAAACAACAGTGAAATGTTGCTAAAACAACATTTCTTTAAGAGGTAAAATGTAAACACAAAGACAGGGATTAACAGTTGGAGTCCAACAGAGCTGCAGTCCACCTGTGGTATTTTGACAAACCATGTCCTCTATGGTTCATTTAAGCTTCAGGAAATTACATCAACTTGTGAAAAAAGGGGCATAATGTCTCTCCTTTAGGTAATTCAAGCTTTCTGAATGTTTTTCATTCAGCTGTGTAATCTTCCCAAAATCTTTAAATGATCAAACCAGAACAAGGTCATTAAAAAAAATAAATAAATATTCACTTTTCTTTAGTGTTAGATCAAAAAACCCAGCAAAGTTTCTGCTCCAAGTGCCTGGAACAGGCGTCTGTTTAGCATTGCAGGCTTAAAAAACAACTTTGATCAGGGTTCAGCATTGTTTAAAAAAATCATTTTCCTTACATTGAATTCAGAGTAAATAAAAACCAAACCAAAAAATCTCCACCGCACATGCAAGCAAAGCCGTTTTAACAAGATTACTCAGCGAGTTCCACATCACAGCATGGCATGATGCCTGCGTTTCATCAAGTCTGTCTGTTTTGCTGTGAATGACCCTTAATCCTGGCCATCCAACGCTGACATGACCACAACGTCCTCACATTCCTCCATAATCAGACCAGCAGCCAGGAAATGTAAACACTCAGCCTGCCGCTGTCTCTGTGTGTTTATCCCATTCTCCCAACCCCCCTTTCTAATTGACACCACATTAAGCTTGCTCAAGAGTAAATCGCATGCAGAATATTTATCAGAGCAGACACAGTAAACTGACCTGGAAAAAGACAACCCATGTCACTAATGCGACATGTAAACATCTCTGATGGGGTAATTTGTCTTAAATATTGCAGTGTCTGAGGAGTTTTAAGTGACATGCCCCTTTACTTCTTGCTCATGTTTTCTTTATTAGCTGGGAGCGCCTGGGTTATTTTGTCATCCTCTAAACAGAGGAGGAGAAGAATTCATGTTCAATAATAACAAGAGAAGAAAAAGTAGAAAATGATGATGGAAACAAAAAAAGGGGTAAAGATCATGTGGAGAAAGTGATGAAGAGTGGGAGGGTTCAGAAAAAAGAAGAGAATGAAGGAAGGCAATAAAAAGAGTAAAAGGGGGAGAGGAGAGGATGAGAAAGTTGGGAAGCAGACAGAGGGATGTTTCTGGGAGCCAGAAACTTCAATTACTGGCAAAATAAACTGATACCACATGACTAATCGCTTCATAACTCCAGCAGGAATTTACTACAACGTGCACACATGAAAACACAACACCGCAAGAACGAATGGAAAAAACATGACAGAGTGAAAGTGAAGGAGGGGAAAGGGTGGAGGGGTAGACAATATTCCAGACAAACACACCTACAGGAAATGCCTCCTGATGTAAAGAAACAAAACACACAACAGGAAATAACAGCTGGAGCAGAAATAGTTCCTGCTCATGAACAAAACCTGGAGACTTTCCATCTGGCAGCAGAGACAATGATCTGATGGACGGCTTCATTTTTAATCTGAACAGGTGAACAGGTTTTCATAAATGAAAACAGAGTCATGAAGGAGGCTTCCTTTGAACCAGGCTGAATCGCCATGGTCATCTCACACAACTGGACCTGTAGGGGATTATGTTCGGGATTTTTCATTCACACCAAGCCCTAAAAAGCTCTTACCGATCACCGATTATCATTTTTATGACACTCTGAGTTCAGTAGATTATCAGCTGTTATGCTAAGCCTCATGTGAGTTATTGCACCAAATGAGCCGGTGCAGAAACAGCAACATGCAGAATTGCGGCATTTGCTGCAACCAGTGCAATCACTGGGTTGGTGTTAGAGCTGTAATCAAGCCGGAAGCTTTTTAAAAGCCTGGACCCATTTACAGCTCGGAACTATTCATTGACAGCTCTTTCCCCCTTTCGTCAAGAATGAGTAAGTTTATACATTTTTAACATAATTTATTCATGACTAACATATACCATAGGCCACATCTATTTCTTCATCTTTATTGCACTAATCGAAACTCACTGAATGCTCATTTCCCGTGCAATCCTGAGTGCAGCCCCTGTAAAACAATAGAAATTAGGCCTGAATCAGAGAGATCTCAACAGGTCCCAACAAGTCTGAGCAAAGATCACAAGCTCTAGTTTGTATAGAGTTAAAATAAGTCTATAATTTTGTAACTTGTGCTTCTGCATTTGAAACTAGAACAAGTACAGAGATTAATTAAATCTAAAAGCACTAATAAATTCTTCAAGTCTGAAAATGCTTAACATTTGTCACACAATGAAACGACTATCCCTAACCAATCAGGGAGCTAAGACTTCTCATGTCCACAGCCAAACTTAGCATGTGGAAAAGTGCTGCTATGACTGTCTGACCTAGAACAGCTTACAGCTCCCTAAAAGGCAAAGTCGGGTTATTTCTGAAGATGAATTTTTTTTGTTTGTAAAACTGTTGTATTTTCAAACTTGCTGAATTAATCTGTAGTTGTAGACTGGATTTGTGCTCACTTATGACACTTACAAATAAGTTACAAAACTGGTGAGACAGAAAGTAAAACTTAGTTTGCACATGGTACCATGATTAATGTGTCTTTTAGTTTGTCTCATTTTTAAAAGACTAAAAGGTATCTTCTGAATCATTTTGATGGCTTCACTGTGCTTTTCTCACATCAGAAATAAATAAAAATGCACTAAGTGTATTCCAGTTTTTTACCTTATCCTTTATCAAAGCATTTTGGGATGAAAGAGTGAAATGATGCATAAAATTCCACCTTTTATGGCGGCGCTCACATAGCCATTTTGTAATGAAGTGGTTTTAGTGCTGATTCAGAGCCAGAGCCTAATCCTGACCCACTTTCAAGCCTTTGAACTGTCGCTTGGTCAGAAAAACCAGTTGTGGAGCAGCTCCAACTCTTTGCTGCTCTACATCTAAGGACAGCTTAACATCAAGAGCTGCGTGCAGGACTGAGGGAAGTATGAAGGGTACTGTAATATCTAGCAAGCCTATTAAGAAGATAACTATTCAATTATTTTTTTAAATAGCGACAAAATGGTATTAGTAATACTGTGAGGTTTGGAGTTTTTTTTACATCATCTTTTATTAAGAAAGTGTAAGCCCACAAAATAACTTTAATAAACCAAGTTTGCACCATCAGCAGGTTGCAACACTGACTGAGGAAGATGGGACTATTTGTGGGAATAAAGCAGGATGTAGGCAGAAACTGAAACTACTACTCCAAGATGTCATACAAGTGGAGACAACTAAGCAGAAACTGGAAGTTTATCATGGATTTTTCTCCCTTTCGGCTGCAACAAGTACATCGCGTCACAAAAAACCCAAATCATAAAGGCAATGCGTTCAGTTGGAGCATAAAGAATCCCGAAAGTAATAAAAGACTTTGCACCATTCAGAGAAATGAGGTCCATACAACATGGAAGAGAAATCCTTTCACACTTCCTATAGGGTGTAGCAGGTGTATCAGTATCCAATAGGAAAGTTGATCAGCGAGTCCAGTCTCCCTTTGGCCACATTTTCAGCACAAACATTTTCAAGGCCTCATTTTCCAATACAAATAGTGGGCGTTAGCAAAAATGTGTGTAAAGTGAAATCTCACAGGCTGCAGACAGATACGGTTGCAATGAGTTTGAAGGAAAACAGGCAGGTCCCTGTGTACTAGGCCATGCACAGAAATGTGATAGAGCTCTGTGTCAGCTCTCTTGCCAATGGGAAAGCTTGTAAATGTGAATATGGTCTTAAGCGCTAGCAAGAGAATATAGTACAAGTCGATCAAACCTGAAGTTAACTAAAAGGTGTTTCTTTGCAACAACTGTGTAAAGGTCAAAAACTGGAGAAGCAACAAAGTCTGAGTAAAACTAGTGGAGAAGTTTGTGTAGTGTGAGAGTTAAGGAGTCAGTTCAGCCAGTCAAGTTTCAAGTCCAATGTTTTCTAGGGGTCTTAAATCATCATGTAAGTCTCCAACATTAAAACTCCAGGTTCTAGACTCCTTTGATGGCACAGAAACATCTATTATGTGTTTTCCCAGCAGCATCCTGAGCCTGAGAAACCGGACTACAGTATGCAACTTTCCTTCAGAGACACAGCAAAACGTTGCAGGCGAGTTTATTCAATGCACTGTGTTATACACTAGCAAGCAGATAACACACCGGCTGTGTTATACACTAGCAAGCAGATAACACACCGGCTGAGTTTCCTCTGCAGCACAACTCTGTCGCCTTCTGGCATAATATTCAATATTTTAGCAGCAATTATTTACAATCAGCAACATTTCTGTAAGTGTGCACATTTTCTGTTTGGAAAACATCTGTTTCACTGCTGAAAAAGAAAGACATTTTAGCAAGCAATAATGCAAAATATTCACTTTCAACTGGATTTAAAAAAAATAAAAAATAAAAAATTAAGTTCTTTAAACTTAATTTTTGCTTTTGGTGTTGATTTAAACCTTTAAAGCCTGACTCAAGAAAAAGGTGAAAAAGTATATTTTAATCTGAAGTCTTTTACCGTTTAATTGAACTAATCTTGAATATTTACCTTTTTTTTCTTCAACCTCTATAATAAAAAACTAATAGTTGGCTCATTTGTTTAGAATGACATTTAACAACTTTCTTCCCCTGAACTCATCTTATCCAGCTGTGTCCCTCCCAAATTTAATTTAAATTTATTAACCTCATGCGGTCTCCCAAACATTACAAAATACTGAAATTGAGTCTCTCCTCCATGTTTTGATTTGCTGCCACTTCCATTTTCCTTGTGGGTTTGCTGGAATCCACATGCAGATGTGAAGCAGATGTTTGTCCAGTCAGGCTGATATCGGCAAATTAAATGTGCAACCCATTACTCAACCAACGTCCAGCACGGAATCATGCAAGACTAACATTCAAAAACAGAGCTTAATGCACACAGACAGGCAGCATATCTGTAAAAGACATGAAATCTAACAAATAATTACACACACACATACTCAATTGAAGCAGAGTCCTAATGTCACGACCTTCCCACAACCCTCTGTCTCGTTTACAAACTCCCAGTAATCACAGCTGAAATGTTGAGATTACCTAATGCACAAACACACAGAAACACACTTCAAACACAAAAACAAACAGACAATGATTGAATCCAAACCTCTGAAACAACACCGGAAAAGATTTCACATACATTAACAAGCAGATTTAGCCAGAATTGAAGTTCATTTTGTGGCGGATATTCAGTTAAAACCTCAACATTTGGTTTCACTTAGCAGTCTGTGTAACTGAGAGCTCCATCCTTCCACCGCTTCATGTGAGAAGAAGAAAAGACTAGAAAGAAACAGGACAACAAGAACCCAGAACTACTAATATACGATTTAGACCTTTGTCAATACAACAGGCTCTAATTCAGTTTTAGCACAGAGAAAAAAAAAAGATTTGTTGAGATGACATTTTGAAAAAATTTCAATTACTAGAGGTGTGTATTGCCAATAATCTGGCAAGACGATATGTATCACAATACAGGAGTAACAATACAATATATTTCAATATCTTCAGATTTTTCGTAACCAGACAAACTGTAAACAAGTAATATGCACTTACTCTTTATGTACAAGATGAATAAAGAAAAGTATCAGCCTTTTAGTATAGTTAGTTATCATTGTGGATTCAAACATGCCACCATTTACTTAGGCCATTTATATACAGTAACAGACATGTGGACAACGGTCATATATAGAATATACAGTCTACACATATTTTATTTCAAAGTACAGAAAGTATGCTTGGTGCTAAATTAAACTATCCTTTTAACATTTAAATCTTCCTAAATCTAAAATGAAATTGCTTTGGATTCTTCCAGAAAAATTTAACAAAAAAAAGTCAAGTTTAGATGCAACAAACTGAGCCACCCCTGTTAATGTTTGAGTATCGCATATTTCAGTATATCGCTATTTTCTTACAACCCTAATTGTTACTGCATTCCCTCAAATAAAAACAATAAGGAAGATAATTTCATGGATTTTTTTCTCAAATAAAATGAATTACATAAACATGTCATTTAATGTTTTCTGCTACTATATTTATCAGGCTGACATTTTACAAAGTTGATTCGTTTATTTGGAAATGCTTCAGATAAGCTGCTGCAATCATCACCAGTAAAAACCAAACAGGACGTTTCTTTCCAGTTCAGAGCCAGCAGAGGAAGAGGTTAACACACTCTTAAGATAATATCTTGTTTGCATATATTTAACTCTGTGTCTAGTTTTCTGTCACAGCGCAGTCTCTTCCCACAAAATGTCAGATTTTGTGCGCAGAAAAAAGAAAATCTTTGTGCAGTATTACACATTAATCACCTTTTTCCCTCCATGATGCTGTTTAAGTCTGCAACATAATTTATAATATCCCATCATGATTACGATGTGCATTTTTATTAACCCCATGTATGGATTCAAAGATGGATCCTCATCGTTATCAGTCATTATCAATATTAAATCAGACTATTGTTAGGGGTTTAATTTGATGCCAACATGAGTCGCTGGAATGACATCCCATTGTTAATCTGTTATGAATATATTGCATGTTTTCTGTCTAATACATTTATTATTGTTGAGCTTTTAATAGTCTGTGTGACCATGTCTATTTTGTTTTGTAATCCTGACTGCGAATGATTAAGTCTATATAGAAAATGGCACAAATTCAGCACATTGCCCATGGTGTAAAAATAGCTGATGCTGCCCAAATCAAGAAGATATTAGTTGGCAATGGAAAATGACGCAGAGAGAAAACCATGCTGAGCTGAACCACAACTGATTGTGTAATTGAAAAATGTTACATGTACACAACAAAAATAGTATGAACAGCTTGCAAAGACAAATGCCCCCCATCCACCTTCCAAAAAGACCCCAAACATGTTGATGAACAAAAACAACAAAAAAAGAAATAAGTAACAAAATGGGTTTTTGTTGTGCAGCATTTTCCAAAATGCATGAAGATTTTGTAAAATTACATTTCAATAAATTCTCTGGGTTTTCTGTTGTCTAAATTCTACTTTTTTTCGTAATGTTTTCATCTGGGACTGCAGAAAAAAACCAGCATCTTGCTAAAACTAACGTATCTAAGACAGTACAGTGCATGTTCATTTATATGCACTACTCCACCCAAATAAATTAACATATCCAAGAACCATGTTTTCTTAAGGTCAGTGACTCACAATTTTGTTTTTCTTATCATTATAGTTATATTTCCAGTTTTATTGATGCAATTTGCTTATCTGAGCTGCTGACTACTCGTTTACTCAAATGTTTCCAATTAAAAGCTGTCAAAATGGTTAGAAGTTACACGCCTTAAACTGCTTCACAGTTTTAAATAAGAAACACATGCAGGAAATGCTGAGGTTGTAATTAAATCAAGCAACAGTTTATAAAGTGAAGATAAGCATGTTAATAAAGTTGACATAAAATATAAGTAGATACAAAACAAAGCATGGAACCCCCCTCTGTTTTTATACATGATGAACTATTGTGTAAAAGCTTCTAGAAAAAAGCAGCAAGGAAATCTAAGGAGGCAAAGGACTGCAAGAAGGATCCAAGAAGGAAAGGAAGAGGGCATGAAGCCAACCATGTAGGGTCAAAGACACACTGCTTAAGAACATGCAGATCAACAACCCAAACTCCAACCACTGCAGAAAAATTTGTCTTACAAAATCCAGCTCAAGTATGCATCATTAGAAGCACTTTCACAGGAGGAATACTTTCTGAAAAAACAGTGACCATAATACAAAATCCAAGCTTTGATGACATTTACATAACTCCATACCTTTAACATGACTCACAGACCAGCACGATGTCTGCAAGAAATCAGGGTGCGAGTGCTTTCCAAGTCTAAAACTGAAACGATGAGACATTTCTAGAGGAGTTTTACGATCACAGGACTCAGATCTCAAAACGATGGCAGGTGGAGCATCAAGGGTAAAATGCCAATGAGGAAAAGAGAAAAGAGAAATTTGGAGGCAGATTTTTGCCCTTTTTTATGTTTGTTATGAACACAAACTCATCTAAAAAGTTGGTATTGATATCCTGTCTTTGATTGACACCGTACCATTTCAAGATAAAATTAGCAAAAAAACTGATTTATTGTAAAATATATATATATATATATATATATATGAAAAAAGTGACCAGTTCATTTATGGATCCCAGTAACTTTCTTTGCACTTCCTAGTGAAGCAATTGGTTTTCTGAGCATCCTCCTTATATTTTTGCAATGTGATGCAGTTATCTTTCTCACTGCAGAGACCAGTGGCCATTTGGTTCATGCCAATGCCTCTATGTCCCAATTTCCTGTCAAATCTTGCCTGTCACTAGTACAGAACTAGCCTAAAATTAAATTGTTTAATCTAAGGCAGAGCTTGAAAACAAGAAAACAAAAACAATTAGAAAATGTTCAACAACAGGCTCCTCCCATTCCCTCTGCTGTGCATCAGCACCCAATGCTCCTCACCACTGGAAGAAGCCGTCAAACTTGGTGTGATGATGTGAGAGAAGCTTATTTTAGGCATATACTGTAGGTGCTTCATCACAGCAGTGAATCAAATTAATAGAAAAAACACTTTAACCTCCTTATTTTTCAGTTACACTGGTCCACAATCCTTAGCAGTGAACTGCAATGGGATACCAGTGTAGGAAGGTACTTAAATGCAAGTATTTATACTCCGTTTGAACAAATACAGTATGGGTGCATTCCTGTTCGCTATGCATGAAGACACAATGACAGCTGAATCAAACAAAATCTTTTTTGCTCCCAGCAGAGGTTGAAAATTTAAGTTTTTTTTCTAAAGCTAAAATTATAAAATCACCTCATTAATTAACCACCTGTCAATTTAAAAGTTTTCAGCAGAAGCACTTAGTGTCCCTATGCCCAAATCTGTGATTACTCGAAGCATTTTTTGTCTTGTGAATAACCCAAAATGTGCATTAGCTTAGTTGATGTTTATGGCAATTGCTGGCAATAAGTAACAATCACAAGGATAAGCGATAACAAAAGCGATCATTATATGCAGCTCCTTTTAGCAGAAGTGAAAGCCGGTTAATATTTGAGGGGGCTAGCAGCATAACTAATCAGATTTGCAGGTATTCACCGCCACAGCAAACAGGCTTCATTTGTTTCCTGCAGATTAAAGTTTCACACAGCTGTATAATCCTTTTAGCATTCATAAAATGGGTCATAAAAGTAACTGGAAGACATGAGACAAAGTGGTAGAGAGACAGGCAGCCAACTCTGGCAAGGTTGGTTGGTGTTTAAATGTTTGGTCTGAGGAAACTTGATGATCCAGAGCTAAGGAGGAGGTAAAAAGTGTGAAAAAGAAGAGGCGATAGGAAAAGGGCCGCACCGTCTGATATTAGAGGTTCTTTTTGTCAGGGTGTTGTGATACGATGCATTCCTGAGCCCCCTTACCCTCACGGTAACCATCACAACTAAGTGCCAGAGCACTGCCCTCAACTAGAAAAGGAGGCTTAACCCTCAAACAGGCATTTTAGTAGGTGTGAAAATGTGAGAAAAGGCCAAGAGTGCTCACTTTTCAAAAAGATCTGCTTTCTGATGAGCAACACAATGAAGCTGTTCCTCATAAAAACAGCAGGGAAGTGAAAGTATTTTACACGGGATCAGAAATGGTGTTAACTAGGAATAAACCAGTTTCAGTGACAGGGTGCAGCTCACTTTGTTGATTTTTGCTCCCAGTGCTGAGGCCAAATGGAAATCACTTGAAAATCATTACAGAGCTCTGCAACAGCAAGAGGACCGCTGACCCCGATTCACCTCAGGAAGACGCTGTCCTTTTAGACTGCGGGCTGGTTACATTTGCAAGGAGAGACAAGATAAACAGAAATGCAGAGGCAAACAGGGAAACCAGGACATTGGCAGCTGCTACACATTCAGGTTATCCAGATGACATGCTGATGTTCAGCAGGTTTAGTTATCAAGTTCATTTTTATGTGCTCTAAAAGTCTTATTTTCAGAACTTCACTTCGTTACAGATTTGGGCCGATAAAAGATCGAAGATACATGCTGATTCTGCCAAAACTAAGAGGATCGATATATGTTGAGTATTTATGCATATTATGATCTGTTACCATGGAAACGTGACCATGAATTTTTTTATTACGTGAAAGAACACAGGAGATATTTATGGCGATATATACAAAATCGTTAATTGACTAGCTAAATTGTAGCCATATATTTAGGTGCAAACCTGTAGAAAGAATAAATAAATAAATAATTGTTAGGAAGGTTAGCACCTGCACTATTTGAGCATATTCTGGCAATAAACTGAGAAGACAATCTGGTATTGCAAGCAAAATCATTTTCCAGTCCACACATTACAGTCACAATTTGTGAAAAATCTTCAAATGTCTCCAGAATGCTTACTTTTAATGGCTATCGACTAGATTTGCAAGGAAGATAATTGGGGAAAATGTATAACAACCCATTTATCTACCTTCTAAGATGTGTGGCAATGAGGATGAGACTTCTTCATATTATTCATGTTATGAATAAAAACCTCGCCGTACTCCGAGCCAGTCCTGTTGTTCCTAAATCAAGTTACCACAAGCTTCACAAATGAAAAATAAAACGAGAGACTAATTTGAAATAAGCATGCTCCATCTGTAATCAGCAGTGTTTGTGTGTATGTGTGTGTGTGTAAGTGATTACTATCACTGCATGAACTGTGGCATGGTGATTGTGTGATAAAAACACAAAATAGTGCTTAGACTTACAATGAAGGCAGTTCACACCTTTTCAAATGAATTCATGTGGAGATCCCTTCCATCCTGGAAGAAAAAATAACAATAATGAATAAAACAGGAAGACGACTGAAATAATGAAAAGAAAAAAAAGTTCCGCACAGTGAGAAATGGAAATGGAGTAAGGTGGAAATAAGTGAGCAGGCTGAGATGTGAAAAAGCATGAAACAGTTGGAAAAAGTGCAAGAAGTGTTGAAAGACAGAAAAGACAAATGAAAGCAGGAAAAGGTTGTGGGTTTGAGGTTTCCTGTGGCAAAGACGAGAGGTCAAAATGTAACCATGGACGCACATACATCCATGTCCGTCATTTTCTCACCCAGTCACAGCTTCACCACCTCAAACTCACCACCTGTGTCTCCACAAGGAAAGAGACGTGCGACCTCAGACCACATGGAGAGGCGGCCCTCCACACTCGCTCACACCCAGACATCACCATGTGTTGATCTCTGTCACACTGCATTTGCTGTGTGATCATGCACACACCCACCACTAAGAGCAGAGAGTGTCGATGCTCCTTTGTGTCTGTAAGTTTGGACATTATGTCCATTAGATGTTTGAAGCTTACAAATAATCAGCAAAATTCCTGTTCATCATGCTGATACTTTAATTATCTGTGATTTTGTTGATGGATTTTTGTCTGTTAGACTGATTATCTCATAATTACAACACAAGCTATTGCCTCATTTATGTCTAACTTGTAAGGACTGATGGGCTTCTTTTCGTCAAGCAGGACTCCAGCCAACATCAGACTGGTATTGCAGTCTGATAATAGCCGGTGATTATTCTGCCTGTCCTAAAAGCACACTTAAATCATCATTGAGCTGCTAGTGTGATTTAACATTGAAGTCTATGCGAGCCATTGCAATATAAATAAGCAATTGAACACAGGTTCAGCTACTGGATAATTCATCCATCTGGCTTCTGGACCAGCTTTATTCGATGTGGGTTGAGCTGGAGTTTATCGCAGCAGCCAACAGGCAAGAAGCAGGATAAAGTCCACTGTCCACCACAAGGTCAGGTTGAACGATCACCCCTGCTTTGGACTGGATCTGCGGGCTGGGTTATTGCGAGAAGGGAGATAAAGGGAGGGAACATGCTGGAGGACAAGCATCCCCTCTGGACTAATGCTGTTTCTATGATCATTTGACTTAAAAACAAAATAGTTCGACCAATGCAAAGCAGAAAATTGTAAAAAAACACATTTTTAACCGAATACAAACAATCAGAGCAACTTTAAACACATAAAAAGTGAGTGAAGCCTGTATGCATGCATGCATTTCCTCCCCACAAACTACACAGCAGTTAACTCACCACTTTTGGTGTGAGAGGAGCTTTCAGTCGACAACACATGGTTTTAATTACAGCCCACACAAGTAGACCTAGTCACCTCTACAAACGCTGAATGGCAGCAGTCTGGTGCCCTAAAATGCTCTGCTTGTGTTTGTAAGAGCAGCTCTCAGACATTTGGTCTACTACTTTAGTTACAAGTCAAATTTGTGTTGTCAGATCTAGTCAGGGTTCAGGTATTTGTTCAGGAAAAAAAGTTACCTGCTACCTAGTCTTGTTTCTGAAGATACCCTAAAAAGGTTCTGATCGCAACACTTAAACCTAACACTGGAAATTCCTACAGAAGATGTTTCAGGATTCCCTCCACTTTGAAATCCCCCATGAGAAGCAAACTAAAAGTACGTACTCACAGGATTGGTTTGTTCATTAAAAGTTTGCTCACGTATTTACAGCTGCTGTTTTTTGAAATGCTAATGATCTCTTTCATCTACTTGCACGCGTTTCTTGAAGATTCAATTCTCTTAAAAGTTCCACTGCTTTACATCAGTTCTGCAGCGTAGTGTCACAAAATAATATACAGATCACATTTTGTTTTCTGAAAAAATAGATTTATAATAAAATTTGTCCATTGGTTTTTGGTGGATTCAGTTGTCACTACATGCCGAAAAATCATCTTCTCTCACTAAGATAATGCCAATACTGATTTTTAATACAGCACAAGTGTTAATTTTGTTGTATTAACACATAATTTTGACAACCCTAGAGTTGTCACATTGTATTGAGTTCTGCATTATTTGAACACTTATGAGTACACACACACATTGTATCAGATTCATACCCAAGACTAGTTTAAATGGCAGCTTAGTTTCCACTAAATTGTTAACTTGTTCTTAGAAAATCCAAAAAAGACAAGTTAAGCAACAACACTGGAGAGAGTTTCAAAGTCTGAAATACCAGTTTTTCTTCAAATCACTGCTCCTAGTTAATATAACAGTTTCGCATTTACTGTAACTAAGTCACTAATTACATGAAAACACAGTTACAAATGTAATTTTCCGTGAAGTTCCGTGAATCCAAAAAAGTCAGATAAGGAAAAATAAAGGTTTCAACTGCTGTGAAGAAATGTTTGTCCAAAGATGAAATGACAGGAAGCTTCTGCTTTTACGTGCCTCACCTCTCTGAACAAACAGAAAGTGGCCAAGGCCACAAAACACACTCACCTGCCACTGTGCCTACAGCAAACAACCTTTGGACACTCCCTAAGAGCCTAAATAGACGGCGTACTTATGAACCATTGCTAAAGCACACAGAGAACTGTCAGATAAATGCAGCAGAATGTAACTCAGCACTCTAAGCCAACCTGCTATTAAAGCACGACTTCATGTACGAGAGGTTTGTCACGTCTTGTCACTAAAACACTGCATACATGTGTCTTGTCACAACTCGTAAAACTAGACAAATTCCATTGATTCAAACAGGTATACGGAACATTTTTACATTATGAAAGGGAAAGTAGAAGTCGACCAACATCTGGAGCCTGTTAATCCTTATCACTCCATAACACATTGCTCACTTTTCTTTCACGTTGTAGTCAGGCATGCGCCTCAGTCATTGATAATTAACTTAATTTTTTTTATTGCTTAGATGCTTCTTTTATCTGCACTTCTTTTGGGTCCAAAACAAAACAACAGTGATGCAACACCAATGTAATCTGCGGTAACTTTAAGCTTATGATCATTTCATACAAAGCATTCCCTTCCTCCGGCTGTTAGCTGACGGTTTACCCCCCACAGGATGATGGTTTTCTTTGTTAAATTTAGTAACCCATTACATTAGGTACAGGGTTTCTATGCAACATCGGAAAATTGCTGCTTCCTTTAAAGCTTATAAAGAACAAACGTCAGTCAGACTGTGGGAGAAGTGAAGTATTAAGCTGGCTTTAACTCCACAATTTTGCACAATAAGTCCTCCAGTCTGTGTATGCTTTCAAAATCACTTCTTATTTGAACATGTTTCCACGCCATTTCTCATTAGCATCAAGTGATCTGTAGCCGTGCAGTGTTGACAGGAGCAGAGCAAGATTTAGAGAAATATAAGAGGTAGCATGACTGCCTCATCAGATTATCCAGAAACTAAGAACAGATGCACGCGTAAAGGCAATGCAGCAAAGCACACTGCTAGCTCCAAAGCTCCATCTGTGATGAGACAGAGTACTGAACTTTATTTTTAAGATCCAGATGTATTGATTTTATCTCTATAAACAAAACAAAGTGCCACCAGCAGGGTGACAGTACAGGCTACTTGGCTTGTAATTCAATAAAATAAGTTATTGCAAGAACTAGAAACAAACCTTAAAGAATTAGAAAAGAAAAATAACTTTGTGTAAATCTAGAAGAGGAGAGACATTTCTTTAATATCTGGGAATTAATGAGATGTTGCATCATATGAGATATGGGCCAATTATGTGAGTTTATTATTGGTCAACATCATTTTAATCCTCATCAGGTCAGTGATTTATTCTTTTTATTACAGTCGCATTTATAAGCTACAAGTCTTTGAAAACAGAAAAAGCCACTTTAAAGAAAGTGTATAAAGTTTGCAGCACATTATTAGAAGTTTTTTCATTTCTATTATTTCCAAACACTTCGCATCTTTTCCGTATAAAGTCAAACATGGCAATGGGAACCAGCTGCTGATTACCATCAGCATTCATGCCCTGCAACCCAAGCACGAGCGTAAAATAACTGCTAGGTCCACTGTTGTTTATTTTAAATTAATCAAATGACATCACCTCCCTGTCCAAGTTCATTTTACTATCAAATCTTTTTTTTTAAAATCATTTTTGCAGTGACCTTTCTGTATATCACTCAGTAACAACATGCTTTTCTAAACAAGAAAAAAGTGCATACCTCTGAATATAACCAAGCCTTATTATGAATGGAAATTAAAAGCACCTTGCTTGGAAAGTGATCCAAAAGCCATGCAGCAGTCAGTGTGAGTAATTTATTACATATAGACTTTTTAAACCCTTAGTTCACTGTCAGTTCATTTCTCTAGGATTTCTAGGAAGAAATTGTTTGTATCTGCAACATTTTACCAAAGTCATCCATGCCAGGAATCCTCAGTCTTTGTCCTTGAGGGCCGCCATCCTGCAGGTTTTGGTTGTGTCCATGCTCCAACACACCTGACTGAAATGAGTGGATCATTGTAAAGAACATGACACTATGTTGTTGGATCCATTTGATTAGAATCAGGTGTGTTGGAACAGGGAAACAAAAAAAAACCCTGCAGGATTGTGAACTGAGTATTAGATTCCTAAGTCTAATCCTATAAGTTTGGGATCTTGTCCACGCCCTCTCTAGTTTCAAATGGTCTAATAAAGCATGAAACTAATCTATGAAATGATGGTTGAGTTTTTAATCCAACTGATGGTAACATGTTAACATGTTCTGCTTTAAATAAAGGCCATAGTTTGATTTCTACGCTACCAATCGAAACATCCATCATTAAATCTGAATAAGTGGGTGTTTGCAACATCAAGTTGCTAAGTTATTCTTTGCTCATGAAACTATGTACTCTTAACGTCCACTTCTTTAAACCACTAAATTTCAAATTGGATTGTCCGCTAAACATTTCTGCACATATAATTAAAGATATGGCTACATGCTTTTTACAGCACATCCCCAGTGGTAGTTATTTTAGATTCAAAATGAAAGATTATACAACTTGGTTAACTCTTGAACGAAGAAACACACTCCACTCAACACCAGTAGGAATAACTATAAAGTGCATCCATCTCTCTGTACAGCGAAGCTTCTGATTCCCTGTAATCAGCAACACAATAGACTTACGCAACTAGAATAGCTGGTAATTAAAGGCATTGTATGAAACCAAATGGAAATAGAACATGCTGGCTGGAATCATTAGGCCGAGGGCTGCGGCAGCTCTCCTCCTCCCATCTTTTGTCTTTGCATCTCTTTTCATGTTTCCTATTCTTTACCAAGGAAGCGGCGGCCTTTTATGCAGTTAATGATTACTCTGTCTTTTTGCAGCCTAATGCTTCACATCTCCGAACAGACCGACTGACGTGACCCTGAATTAACAGAGATAGACGGAGACAGTCAGCAATACCCACTCTGCTAAATGGCCTTCCATGCTCCCCACTCTTCATTCAGCAGAGGAATATCCATCATCGTCACCTGGTGTGTGCTTGACAGATAGACAGATATATGCAAAGGGCGTGCGTATCTGCAGTCAAGATGATGAAGTTTTAAGGGCATCGGGGGTGAAATAAGTGACATCTCGGGGTTCTGCTTCTCCAGGCATTACACTCTCTGGACTTTTGCAAAGCTGACAAAACTGCTGTACAAATTGTTCAATCAACAAGACAATGTGATCTGATTTGATGGGATGGGCTTTTTTTCTGTTTCAGAGCTCCGTCTTGGGGTTTTGTAATGTGGAAGACAGACTGAAGAAACAATAGGGACAATTTGCAATGTGCCTATGTTGCATGAAAGGCTTGTCTCGCCTCTTGTGCTCATTTCCATTTCTGCTGCAAAAGAAACAGCCTGGAATATAAATACGGTTTCAAGAGATCAGCGTTTCCTTCTCACAGGAGTCAAAGAAATAAATGGCATTAAATGTATTCGCTTGTTATTTTTGTTGACAACATGACTCTTTTTTGACATCTTACCGCTTTGGTCCTCTGTGTTGTCAGTGAGAAGTCATTTGAATAGAAAATGTCACTGAAAAGCCAGAAAATAAGACTCTTTATACTTTTTTTGAGCCATTAAATGGTCAATTATGGGATATTTCCCCACTAGTTACAGAAAATGACCCCGATGCCTGGTGAATAATGGTAAATTTAGAAAACAAGGAGTCTAAATTAAGACTAAAACTATCTCCCACCACGGATCACCATTGTTGCACATGAAATTCGGTTTGACACATTTCTTTCTGAGCTCATAAATTAATTTAACACCATTAATAACTGTCAAACCGATTGAGTGGCAGAGTAATTGTTTGTTACAGCTCCACTTTGGAGTTCGCAGAACAAATTGCCATAGAGGCAGCAAGGGTTCGTGTACAGTTCAAGATTTAGCGTACAATTAACCCACTCAGGGCTGTTGTCATTTTTCTCCTTCACAAAGCAGCTTGGAAACGCTTTTAAAAGTTTAAAGTGATGAAAAAGCTGCCAGAGCGATTAATTCCTGACTTCCTTACATGGAGGTCAGTATGAAACCTTGCCGTTACACATGAGCTCCAAAGAAGCAGATGCAACATGATGCCATTTATTGTGAAGTGAACCTTGTGAAACATGAAATTACAGCCCTCTGCACCCTCGGGATAACCAAACATGTATGGAAACAATAATTTTCTACCCCAATTCTGAATACTTTGAACTAAATTATGCAGCAGCTGATCACTGTCATCAATGGGTTCCAGTTCCTGAACAACACGGCTTTAATAGGTTGCTTGCGCCTGAATAAGATTTGTCAAAACACTACATGCCAATATACAGATATTTTATCACAATTAAATGTATTTATAAATGAAAAGCCTGCAAGGGACAAGTTATAGATGTTTAAAGGACCAATGCGTACTGCATGTTCATTAAAACTATCCAAGAGGCTGACAGTCAGATATCTGCATGTGTCATTTAAGGTGTGACTTTCTCATAAAGGTCTTGGAAATGTAACAGTTTTTATTATTAAAAAAACCTCTGAGTACAAATAGCTCTGCATGATATTCATCTAAAGCTTGTGGAGATGCAATGTAATCCCACTGTGAAATTACTGGCTGTACATGACAGCTTGATAATGATTAACTAGAAGGATGCAAATTCACAGAAAAGGCCTTTTTACAGTATGCTCTACACCAGAGATCTTCAATCCTGGTCCTCGAGCCAGTGTGCTGCATGTTTCCCAAGTGTTCCTGGTGCAACACACCTGACTTAGAGAAGCTCTGCACAAGTAAGCTATTTGATAAAACGTGGATGCACTGTTGAATAATACAGCCACCATGCAACCAGAAAAGGGTAGAAAAAAGAAGAAGAGGCTGCAACACATTTAATGGCTGCACAGACATCTGCTGTTTGCTGTGGTGCATCTTTTTAGCTCTGTCCTAATAAAACCTAAGAAGTAATATTAGTTTGAGGCCATATTGCCAGTCCTAATCATGGATGTTAGTTTTTCTAAGTCGAAGTTCTGCTTCCCAGCTATTTGTCTCCCAGATTTGTCTCAAATTGTCTCAAGTCAAATGCTAGAAAATTTACTTGCATACATTTTACTCAGCTATAGACTCTACGGAGCCTAATCTGCTCTGTTCCAACATGTATTAAAATGGATTTAATACCCATATACGTGCGAAAATTATTCAGAGATTTGCATTTTCCCATACTGTATAGCTCATGGAGTAATGTTCTTTTAGTACAGCAGGACTATGCCCTACACTCCAGAGGCCCACTGGTCAGGCTTTGTTTCAGTATCATGATCAATTCAGACACAGTCGCTGTGTCACAAAGAAGCAAACATTCCCGCTGGATTTCATCAAAGAATCTAATTTGATTCTCAATAGTGCAAAAATCATTAAATGATCTGTGAATGAGAAGGAAATGATGCTGGGGAAGAGGTGAGAAGACGAAAACGCGTCATCGTTGGATCAGCCAGACGGCAGCTCCTGGAAACAAACTGCACAATTAATGTGATAGACTTCCCACGCGCTCATTCCACCCTGACACCACCTATAAACTCTCCCCGACCGGGACAGGCTGAAGCCACAGGTGTTTAACATGTTGTCATTTATAAAAAGCTAATCCAGAGAGAAGAAGCAGACGAGAGCACGGCTCAGTAATCAGTCAGGCTGACTTCTTAAATCACAGCTCTCAAGTCTGAGCCTCCCTGACAACAGCAGCAGACTGTGAACATCATAACAGCTGGACAAACAACACACCAGCCTCACTAAGCTGCAACACACACACACACACACTAAAAATGCAGATGCAATCCAAGTGATTTTTTTTTTTAGCCGAGTGGCTTCAATTGAAACCACTACTAGCATTCTGGTAATAATATCGATCATTTAGTACAGTTTGCTTTAATTAAGGGAATTTAGCCTAAATTCTGCTCGAGAGTGGTTTCAACACTAAAAGCAAATGAAAGCCAGGAAATACACTCATTTATTAAAGATTTAGCTCCAACGTTTGCTCTAAATTTGCATCATTTTTACCTTAATGTCTGAAGTACATTAGAGTTCTTAGATGTGCTATTTCTGAATAAAGAAAACAAAGAAAACAGACCTTTATTGACAGTTCATTATAATGTTGGACGTGCAAGAAAAGCTCTGCGGCAATGAGGATGTATCAAAAAGGTGTGAGGAAATTAATGTGGAGGATAATGGCTCAAACAGCAGTATGCTTTAATATGAAGTTTCTAAACTGGGAGCAGGCTGAGAGGCAGAACAGCAGCAGCTTTCTCCACATGGCTACCATAATGTTCCCCATTAATCATTTTGAAAAGGAACATCAGAAAATTATCTAACATGCATTTCCCAGAGAGGAGCAGTGATGAGTGTGAAGGTTCCAGTCTTGGGCAACCAAGAGTTATGCACTCAGATAATCGATTTAAAAAGATATAATTAAATCTTGAAATAAAGCTCCTCTTTTAGTTTTACAATAACACAGACCATGTATCAGTTTTATATACTCAACATTAATTCATAAGAAAAATACTGAAATACTACTTAAGTATGAAAATAAATAAGTTTGTTACAAATCAAATCCATTTATAATCCAAAGCCTTGAATTTTTCCTTTAACTACCCAGAAGAGTCAGTCATTGGAGATGCAACCAATTCATTGCAATCTGCAGCCTCGTCTTTGAGGTTGTGCAGCTCAATTTTACAATTAGAAGCATAAATGTTTAATTAACATCTGAAAAATCAGCGCATTCATTGAAGCTCTGAAGTGGGAGGCCAGAGCTAAAATCACTTCATTGTTAACAATGCAACCCAGTTAAAGTAAAGTTTGATCAAATACTGATTTGTTCTGCTTGTGGTTTCTGTGCATAGGCCAACAAGCTTTTAGGGACACCTTCCAGGGTGAAGATTTTCTGATGATGAATAAGGAGAACCATCACTTTGGGGCGTGCAGCATCAGATTTGTATGACTTCCGTCACAATATGCATTAGAGAATCCTTTGTTTTACATGGCAACAGCAGACGTAGCTAAGATTGTCCTGAACATGTTAAAGACTGTTTGCATGCAAACCTAAACTTGGCTGAGGACTATGCATTTATTGTCACAGCGTGTTCAGGACACGGCTGCAATTAACTGCATTCCTGTTTTGGATGTGCAAGAGGCGTTCATGTCAGCCATCTAATTGGCTAGCATGGCTTCAGAGGCAGGAAATTTTTGTAATTAATTGGTTTGGCTCCTGACTTTGTTTGAATTGTGATTTTTTGTGTGTGTCCTTTGAAAGGAATCAACTTTGATATGAAGTTTCCCAAAAAGACAGCTTCACAGTTAGACTTGGTAAACTTCATAACATTAATAACAGTGTTTGAGTAGCGCAGTCGGTTAATGAGTAACACAGTAAGTTGGAGACAAAATAAATAAAAACATAGTAATACCTCAGCACAACCTACAGGGAAGGTGTTGTGTTGCCAAATATTTGTGTTTAATGATTTAATGTGCATTAAAGATGTGGATGTACTTCATTCAAAGTGTTCCCAAAATGTCCTTTTTCAGCAATATCAGTATTCTGGATTCAGAGATTAATTAATCAGCTCATTTCTACTGTCTAACTACTTTTATTGTCATTCTGCTTAACGTGTTATTTCACAAAGTGAACTTCTAAGGACTTCCAAGTTTATAATTCAACTTTACACGCTTCATGTCACAAGACAAACTCAACAACAATCCACCTTCTCTGTCTTGAAAGCGTAAGCTGCAACTCAGCTACAAGTAAATAGCGTCTCCTGCCAAGCACAAAGTCATAAAAAACACAATTAAAAAAAGGCAAACGCAGTACGGATGGTTTCAAATCCCATCAACTCAAAATCACACAAACAAAAGCCCTGAGAATAAACACAAAGCAAACAAACAACGGGATGCATGCAGGCATCAGTGACCCTGACCTTTGAGACCTCAGTCCGTTTCCACATAGAGCCTCTCTCTGTCTTCACTCCGTCTTCCTGCCAAGTTATGAAACATAATTTAATTTCAGGCTTGGAGGTTAGCGAGTTAAGACACTTTTTCAGTGTTTAAACGCAGGAGCTTCTGTGTGTCTGGGCTAAGAAGCACCACATTGTTCTAATAAGAGACAGGCTAACAGCCTTTTCAGACAGTCTGTAAAGGCTTTGCTGCCACTTTCCCAGCTTCTCATCATCCTAAACGCTGCACAGTTGGAAATATGAGCAAGACACTGCAGCAATCACAAAGTTAACAAATAAAAAAGAGAGCTCTGCGATGAAAATAAACTGCTTTTAGTCGGCAGGTCGTTCAACGCGAGCTGCAGAACGCTGCAGACAAATGTGCAGCCACCAGCCGGCATTCAGCAGTGGAAGCACGACATCCATCTGTTTGAGACGTTGTTGTCAATTTAACAGCTGAAAACCGAATATTACAACCAGGAAATACTTCCTGCTAAAACAACAGTCGGTTAAACGTTCTTAGATGATACGAGGCGCTGAAACGTCTCACTCCAAGTACCGCTGCTGCTCCTTCACATGGAAACCAGTCAGCTGAGCCGGTTCAGGCATCTCATTAGTTTCTCCTCCTTTCTGTACAAGACACTCCCAACTGGGAAGAGACTCCAGGGCAGCCCCAGAATCCACTGGAGGGATATGCCTTCTGGCCTAAAAATGCTTAGGGATCCATCAGAAAGAGCCGCTGGGGAAGAGGGATGTCTGGGTTTACCTCTGTTGCCTTGGCGACCCATCCTCCGATAAGCAAAAAAGAGGAATGAGAAATGATTGTTTGTGATTGATGGTGCAGCAAATCCACACAGATACTTCCAGAGGTGTACAAGGCTAAATTCCACATAGTGGGAATTTACCAGAGATCAATTTTAACATGTTAGTCAAATCAGTGGGGAAGAATAAATATAATAAAACTAAATATATTCTTTAAAAAAGGAGTTAGTTCAGACATTTAGGAGTCTGATGCCTAATCAAGTTCTTTTCATAAGCATTGATGTGAGCTGTCGGAGTGAAATTGGCTTTATATGCATACAATTATCATGAATTGGACTAATGTGGATTACATAATCAATTTGATTTAATTGGATTATAATTCGACAGTATTTTGAAAAATGCTTTGGAGGCGATGCAGTTACAAATTAAGCTGAATTGAAATGGAAAGATCTGATTTACATCGTCCGTTTGAGCTTCCTCCACCATTGTCTCAAACCATTTCATTCTCCTTCAAACCTGTTTTAAATCTACTGAAAACATCACCTCATCACATGATTTTCCCAAACATTTGTGACAAAACAAAGTGAGTCATGATCAAGCCCTGCAGGGTGACAAACAGGACCTGCCATCCAGAAACCTTATCAGCTATGAGACATGAACAGTGTGAGATTAGCTCAAGAACTGTATTTCTGGTATCTGAGTGAGTGAGCTCACATAACTTCCTGTGTACACACAAACAACAGTAGCAGAGTTACTCAACCACCTGTCTGCATTCCACTCAAACTGGTTTCTAAAGTCAAACTCAATACAGAGAATCACAAAAGGTAACGTTACAAAGAAGAAATGAGAAATCTTTCAGAGTTGAAACTGGTATGTTGGTTTCATCATGTTTGGATAGAGTCGTTTCCTCTGTATTAAAATGTCAAGTTTGCATGAGACTGGTTACTGGTGGTGGACCATTTCAGCTGGTGATTCTTTCAACAAATAGGCCAGAAGGCCCAACAATATAATTTGTCTCAATGTAAAAACATATATACTCCATTCATTTGGAGTTTTGCAAAGTGCGAATGGACATTTGCACTTTGTTGATGATCTGATTTTCTTAAACATGACTCAACGTACCGTACCGTACCGTACCATCCTCTTCCGCTTATCCGGGGTCGGGTCGCGGGGGCAGCAGCCTAAGCAGGGAAGCCCAGACTTCCCTCTCCCTGGCTCCATCAGCC
Organism: Craterocephalus amniculus; assembly: GCA_036024015.1. NCBI lineage: Eukaryota > Metazoa > Chordata > Actinopteri > Atheriniformes > Atherinidae > Craterocephalus > Craterocephalus amniculus. Next base: position 46,630 of record JAVQJG010223818.1, read on the forward strand.
AACTCATCCGGGGGGATCCCGAGGCGCTCCCAGGCCAGTTGAGAGATATAATCCCTCCAGCGGGTCCTGGGTCTACCCCGCGGCCTCCTCCCGGTGGGACGTGCCCAGAACACCTCCCGGGGGAGGCGTCCAGGGGGCACCCTGACCAGATGCCCAAACCACCTCATCTGGCTCCTCAACACCTCGGCTGCGCCTAGAAATTCTGTCCATAAAAGTTATGAACAGAATCGGCCCTCACCGGAAACGACTCAGATTATTGCCGGAAATAAATTCCGAATAAAATATTATTAAGAATATTGTAAAATATGGACACTGTAGCCTACACATATTTAAAAAAAAACTTTTATATTTAAAATTGATTAAATAAGAATAAAAAAGGTGCAATGACAAATCATTTACAACCTCAAAGTCAACTTCACATGAAGTGTCAAAATATCGCAGTTGGCTAGTGAAAAGAGGCCGTGACTCCTGTCTAACACAAACCAAACAGTTATTTCCCTCCTATACAGTTGTGTTGGAAAATAGAAGTGGAAAAATACACATCTTGAACCAAGATGCTTTTGTGCAAATGTGTTGCAAAGGTCTGTTTTTTTTCTCCCATGCAGCCACCTTATGAGCTGATTTTAACAAGTTTGTCTCCCAACATTTCCGGGGCAATACAGAGCTGAACACCCTGGTACAAACATTTTTTAAAGTATGTTAGTTGGTGGCTTTAAGTAAAAAATGTGCAAATATTTTTAAAGCATTCTTTCAGTAGAGCTCAACCTTGTTAGCATGGTTTCTCCAAGCAGGAGGCAGGAGTCCACTGGAAGCTTTGTCACGAAAGTGTTAGACAAAGTACGTTATCATTTTGAGGGAACACCTCTTCATCGGGCTCATTCACATCTTGTACCATTTTGTTGCCACTTGGGGGCAGTGTTAAATGTCTGTGGAACACTTGCAGAGCGCAACATAAAAAGTACAAAGAAATGATTTGGTGAACGAAAGTGATGAATGATGAAAACTGTCCGACACAGCTGTTGTCTGAAATTCTCAAATTTTTAAAATATTTTTATTGTTTTTAGGATTTTGACCTATTTCTTATATTAGCTCAAATCAAGCTAACATTAAGCTAATCAACTTTCAACCAGCATTTAGCATTATCTCCAAGGGCTCGTGATGCTGGGTTAGATATCTTAGACTTCTTACATGCAACCTTGTATATTTCAGCTTCCTCTTCTTCAGAATCGTTATCTGTTTTGAAAACATACACCTGAATTTCTTCCCTATACGTGTTCATTGTCTAACGTAGCAGAGCCTGCTAGCCCGTGTGCCTGGTTTTACTTTCTCACATGGCAGGGTAGTTTTTCTGGGAGGCGGGGTGGTGTCTCATAAAGACTTTAATTGCAGTTGTTATTCAGTGTTTAGTGACAGTCCTGCTAGAGGTAATGTGAGACTGTGACAACTGCATGCAGCCAACTTTTTACAGCCCATGAGTTGCTCGAGTGTCTGATGGTATCCGCAGCACAGCGAGGAGAGCAATCAGCAACTGGAAGTTTGAGCTTACCAATCAATGTCGTCTTAAAATCTGGTATTGATCCATCTTATTTTGTCCCTGTAAATGAATATTTTCATTAATAGGTGGGTGAATTGTGAACTGCGGTTTCCACTGCAGCTGTATTGGCTGCAGTTCATATTCTGGATGCATATTCGGCAGAGATTGACTACACAAACCAACTGTGAAGGTACTTTTCTCAGGAAAACGTTTGACTGTAAATTAGTGAGTTCAAAAAGAAAAGTATGCATATTTGTTTTTTGATTCTTCAGTGAGATCAGAGAGAAAACTGTGTTGAAAGGAGGCCAAGACTCTGCATGCAGTATCTACAGTTGTCAGCAGAGTGGTTCATTCCATTCCATTAAAGAACGGGAAAAAATCTTAATTATAATTCAAATATATAGAGAATGAAAAAAGAAATAATAAATAAACATTTTCTAAATAATAATTTGGCTAAATATGGCATTGTTGTTTAATTTAGTTGATTTGAAAAAATAATAAAAAGCGTACAATCGAACTGAGAGTTCCATAAAACGCCTGATTTTTAATATATTAATTATATTAATTTCCATTATTATTTGCTTGTTTAACAAAAATATTTCTATTTAACCAAAACTCAAACACAATGTCATGATTTTCAAAATTTTTTGTTTAATATTATAACTTTTTATTTTTAGCTTCAGCTTATTTTAGTGTTTTTTCTGTCTTTAATAGAAGGGTAGTATTAATTTTGCAGCCAACTGGGGGATTCAGCTCCAGACCTGGTCAGCCATACTGTATCTTAGCAACCATGACTGAGTGTCTCCTTGAACGCACCTCTGTCACTGCTCAGGATGGCAGCTCAGAGGTCGAGGAGAACAGACAAGACATTTTACCACAGTGAGGCTCCTGACTTTCAGAAAGACCTCTGAAAATGATGAAGAGCAGCCACACTTATGGAACAGGAGAGGATTTTTTAAATATGTGTTTACATATTTAAAACAAAGTCAAGATTTAAATTTAGAAAATGAAAGGTGCAATTTGGGTTTGTTATTGTCAATGCAAGCTGTGCTGGCATCCAGGGATTCACCGTATTCAAGCTGTAATTAATGTTCCTTTCTTCTTACATTTAAGCGAGTGTTAGAAGTTTGTTTTTACCTCACAATCAACTACTGGGGGATCTGGAGGGCTACATGATCCATTCTTCAAATGGTGAGTGGAATAATGTGGTAAGGCTGCAGACAAGTGGAGCTGGAAAAGTCCTGCTTGAAAGTTTATATGTGAACGGGTTTCAATTATGAGAGGGACGTTACCTTTTATTCATCTGAACATTTTTTTAAATTAACAGAATAACTACTTTCCTGAGAAATTAGTTATTTTCATAATTCTGTAACTCCATTAGTAACACAGTTACTTTTAGGGAGAAGTGACTTGTAACTATAATTAATTAATTTAAATGATCATGCCCAACACCACCCGTCGACTTCAAAAATCACCAAAAATGTCCACCAAGAGTAGATGGTCATGTAAAGTGGCTCAGAAAGTTTAACATCAACATGTGACTGCAGGATTAAACTGTTTCCAGGGACATTTTATCCAGTCTAGGGTCGATTTGAATCACTTAACCTCTGCAGCGGTAGGAGATGCTTTCTACTTTCTAAAACCTGCATTACCTTTAAACTGGGAAAAGCAAAGTAACACTGGAATAATGTGAGTAAAAACTACAATAATGACGGCTACTTTCAAAGAAAACGTGAGTCATCACAGTTGAAGTGAAAGGTTATAAGACAAGCTTCTTCAGTAATCCTACTCCGGCCCGCGTCTGCACGGAAATTCATCATAGCATGGCAGGGAAGGGGACTGATGCACTGCAATGTATGGCTCTGTGTGTGTGTGTGTGTGTGTGTGTGTGTGTGTGTGTGTGTGTGTGTGTGTGTGTGTGTGTGTGTGTGTGTGTG
>JAVQJG010223835.1:0-25428 GCA_036024015.1 Craterocephalus amniculus
TGACAGACTTTTGGACAAAGGCAGAGCTCGAGCTGTGAAATGATCTAAGTTTGCCAGCTTAAATGTATGTTCTGCTTGATGGGATGGAGGGAAAGACTTTCCATTTGGGAAGGGTTTTACGTGACAAGCGAGGCCGTGTGACTAGCAGCTCTGTCTTGTTTTGTTTTTTTGTATTATCCTTTATGACTAGGATGTTTCCTTTTGAAGTTGACGTGTGTGTATGTGTGTTGTGTGACCAACTGGCTGTCTTGCGAGGTGAGAAGAGCCAAGTTGATGCAAAAAAAAAAAGAGAGGGAAATCACCGCTCTCGCTGGCCATGAAACATTTCCTTTAATCATGAATTTACCCAAACTCGGAGATATAAAACCACAGTGCTTGTTCCACACTAAATCTAATTTGTGTGTGTGTGGGCGGGGGTGGGTGTGCACGTAAAGGTTAAGTGTGGAGAGCTGACATCTATGCGCTTGTGGTCACTAAACAAACCTGCTGAATTTAGGCCTAAGCTTAGATGAAAGTCATAGCCAACACTCTGGCTTTGAATGAACACGAATGAGTTTCTGTGCCAGTTTTGGGGCCTCTCCGTGCTTTATTTGCATCTTGGCATTTGTCATAAATGTTTCTGGTAATAACAGGTCTGGTGAAAGGTTGATGTGTTTGCGCCACTGTTACAGAGTTTTGATTTTACTTTATGAACGACTGTGTGATCTCTGACCCGCTATAAGTCTCTGCACACACAGCACTCCCTTGTGTGTGTGCACTACACTGCCGACTTGTTGAATGTTCAGATAAACCCATTTTCCAAATCACATAAAAACAAAGAACCCTCAGAAATGTATGGCTCCACAAACATATGTAAGCAGAAAACGTTTCCTCCGCTCATTATCCCTTTACCGTTACCTCTTAGTTACTCATCTGTGTTTGCTATTAAGGTCCCATACTGCGGTATCCAAGCGTTCATGCAGGCACACGGAGCGCTTTGCTGTCATTTGTGGTTGCATGTGTAACATATAGGTTGATTGCACTTGTAAAAAAGGTGCATTAGTTGAATTAAAGGTGTTCTGCTTGGTTGGACACGTGAAAAACACATAGGGGAGGATATACATGGAACATTTCTGAATGATGGCCCTCTTTTATTTTTGATGGTCCAAGTGTCATTTTTATGTACTTTTTAATGACATGTTGTAGTACGGATTTTGTCTTCGGCCTTTTCCAGCAGAGTTCAGCTTAGCAGAAGGCCAGAAACAAGCGCAAGAGCTTTTACTGTTTCCGCTGAGCAGCGGTTGCTGTTGGACACAGTCGTGGAACAACTAATGTACTGTAATGGAAAACTTCAAGATTAAAGTGTTATATGTCTCCGATAAAAAATTCTGCCGACACAAGGGTTAATTTCTCCGCTGGTTCCCATAACTCGTGTGTTTTTGTCAGCAGCCTGTACGGCTCATCTTAGTCAGGGGACTGCAGAGACGTACAGTACCGTAGGTGTCCAACAGCCTGCGTCTCTGTCAGCTTTGTTGGCTTTCCATTGGTGAACATGTGAGCCGCAGTGTGTGGACTGTAGCTGAGCTCTCCTTACAGTGTTGCAGCGTCAGACAGCTCCTATCTGTTCTGACTAACAGCCCTCTGGGGTGAAACTGTCCAGAGGGGAACCATCATTTCAAGATATGTTCAGTGGTTTTATGTGAAAGGAATGTTTTTCTCCAAACCCCCTTCCAGCTGTTTTTTGCTTTTTATCATTCTGCCTCTTTCTGCTTTCATTTTAGTCTAAATTCTTCCACAGCGCAATCAGTTCACGTCCTCCCACATCTTTGTCTGTCTGTATTAAAGCTCGATTTCCATCCGATAAGCTGCCTTTTTTTTATTTTTAGGATTCTTTTAAGACTTCCTCTTGCTTGTTTTTTTTCCAACAGTTGATGTGATTTTTGAGTACAGTCCTTACAGTGGTCACAGTTGGAGTTTATTCTGCTCTGACCTCTTTAAATTGCTACGACAACTTCTGTGGTACTGAAATCAGGTCAAACACCATGCTCAGTTTTAGATGATAACGCCCCCCCAGTGATACATTGTTTTTGTACTTGAACAAGTCAAAATCGTTTACCGCTCTACTGATTAGTGGAAACTTAAAGACAATTTCATGTTTATAAACAAGTTTTTTTATTGGATGGCTAGCAGTGCACACCACATTGTCTCCATCCACAAGTCAACCAGACAATCTGGATTATTCTGATGTGTTCAAGTGTTGCTAATGCATTTCTACACTGGATTAAAAAATATGAAGAATTGTTTTGTTACAGGAGTGGATATAAAATGGCCATGACTGACTAAATTTACTATAAATACACTGATAAATAACAAAGAATGGCAGCGTGACAACACTGTGAACATTTGGCCTGAGTGGAATCACAACTCTTAAATTAACTTTCACAAATATAGCCAACGATATTTACATACTAAAGCCAGCTCAGTCGTATGCACGTCAGACAAGCACATGGTGACATGAGTTTACTCCCATTTGTTGGGTTATTAGAAACCCCAGAAGTCCAGAAGATCCCAGAAACGAGGAGACAGTAGATTTACCCAGGCCTGTCCTTCACCGTTTGATTTTCAGGTTTTTTAAGAACACAACATTGAATTGCATCAATTTGCATGCTATGTACGTTACACATCCCAGTATAACCAGTATCCCGTGCTATGGGAAGCACTACTTTCAATATGTCGTCATTAGCTGCTCAAAAGAAATCTCTTGTTTTTAGTAAATGGCCTTTTCCCTTTATTACATACTGAGCCTGTAGAAGACAGAGTGAAATAAGACACATGAGAGTAATACCAAATGGCCTCAGTGAGCTCAATGGGCCGATAATGTCCAATCTGATAGGTGGAGGAGAGCGATTACTTAGAGAAGGTGATGGGATTAGTCTCAATTGAAGCTGCTATGCGGACTCGTTCTTGTCTGGCCGGAGACACATGCCCCTGTCTCTTCCTCAGTTGCTTTTTAAAAAAAAAATGCATTGAGATAAGGTGGCAGAGATTTCTGATTCTGCCTTTTATACATCATTTATTTTTAGGTAGAAGACGCTCAAACCGGAGTTGGGGGCACAATGAAAGGGAGCCACAGTTCAAGGTTTCAGTCGATCGGTCGGATCATGAGGCGAACGGATTTGAGAGAGTAGTAGCCACCTCCATAATCCGCCCAGAAGATCCCGTCTTGGAATTTGCTGCGATAAACTCCACCGCTGTACCACACGCCGTTCAGATTCGTCTGGCCGCAAGCGTTGTACCACCAGCCACCTTTATGGAAATGGGCACAGTTACCTGTTGAAAAGAAGAACACGAGACAAGATGAGGGCAATGCACTCGCTGTACCACAAACAACGCATTAAAATACATTTAAAGTTTTGGAATTGATACGTAGAACTGGGCAATATATGGAGAGTAGCATTTTGCACAACTGTATCTTCGTCATTGTCATTGAAAGTTATTTTTTAATTTCAGTCAAATATTTTAATGCACATGTGCTTCTGATCCTGTATAAAAGTTCATTTAGCTATCAAGGCCGTAAATTTGAACCGTCTCTTTGTTTACTTGACAAACAATGTGTATCGAGATACAGTGGTGGAAAAGTTTTAGGACACGCCATGCATTTGGTAAAAAATTGCATCCATTCCAGTCGATTTTTCCCATAGCACATTTAAACAAGAACATTGTACCAGAGTGCTGTACGATATGAGCAAAAGATAGAATAGGACAAATACAAAAGAATAAAAAAAACAATTAAACAATAAATACATGTTAAAGTAGTGCATTAAGAATCACTCTTAGGTCTTCAAATGCAGTTTTTGTTACAGCCACAGGAAAAATATGCAAAAAAAAAATGAAAAAAAGCTTTTAAAATTCATTAATCTGAAAATATTTGTGATTCTGTACATTTCTAAGGGTTTCCGAAAACTTTTTTCCACTACTGTATATATCGTATATTGTAATAATGGAAAAAATGGTCACGATATGTATATTTGTTTATATAGCCCAGCACTACTGGTACGTTCACCTACCAGTGAATGCATCCTTGTCCCGGTCGAGCGTGGTGAACTGTTTGCCGTTGTGGCTGCTGAAAGAATCGCCGGCGTTGCCCTGGTAGGTGCCCAACCTCAGCCGATAGCCCTCGCTCTCCGGCTCCAGGTGGAAGCTGCTGTACTCTGCGTAAACCTTCTTCCCTGTCCAGTCTTCCAGCTCTATTATCAGCTTATAGTCGCCCTGTTTCGCCAGGTTGAAGATATTCTCCAGCCCAAGCCAGTGTTCACCATCTATGTTGCCAAAGCCTTTCTGTGGAGGACAAGCACCACAGTTTGTTCTCTTCAGTCATGGCCCAAGTTTACATGTCACTGCATTTTCATGTGCTTTTATTCTGAACAAGCACAGCAAATCTTTTTGTTATCTGGCTAGAAAAGGCAAAACATGTCCAAAACACACAAACAAAGCAGCAGAGTCGGCTTAAGAAGATTTCATTCCAGTTTAAATGAGGCTGATCCTTCCAATCAAGTGGCATGCGATCAAATCTTCTTCCCATTGAGACGTTAATGTGTTAAGGATGTTATCCATAGCTTCTCACTCAATAAATTAGTTAAATGGCAGAGGCAGTGGCGATTTGGCCCAAGCTGAATGCAGAATAAGGACAGGAAGAGCAGAGCTGCCCTGACACAACCCTCTGATGTAAACGCTACGCATGTATTGATTTTAAAATCAAATTTTATGGCTGAAGGGAAACTCTTACCCTTTCTTTTCATTATAAAAAGAAAAACCCTGGGAACAGTCCCACTGATGTCATATTTTACTCTGTGCTTAAATTCTCCTGTGCTTTTCCTCCTTAGTTGTTAAAAGTCCTGGATCATGCCTCGACTCCAAGGCTGACACGGGGGAAGAAAAGGAGAGATCATAACCAGTAGGTCTGAGAGTTGAGCTACATTTCCCTCTCAGCCCACCAGGGTTCTCTGATTGCATTTATTTGCATGTAGATCCCTGTATGCACTTCTTGGCTGCCATTTCAGTGTGAGGAAATCCACCACTAAGCTGTTTATACTACTTGCCCTAGTTCTCGCTTAGTGACCCCAAAATGAACCACTGAGACCAGAGGGAAGAAGAATAGCTGTGAGAAAAGTTTGCTAATTGATGGAATTACATTTTTTTTTGCCAAATGGTTTTTTAAAAGGTTAAATTACCTTATAGGTCTCCCAGTTGCGAAAGAAGTTAACAGAGCCATCTCTCCTCCTTTGCAACACTGTCCATCCGCCGTTGTCGAGGCCGTGTTCACACCAGGCTTGAATCAGTCGGTCGCTGTTGTCAGTCTTAAGCAGGTACATCCCGCTGGTGGTGTGGCCGGCCTGTCGCACCTGGAAACAGTCCTTGAAAGGACCTGAGGTTGGAAAGACAGTTGCAGAAAAGGCTGGTGAGAACATGTCTGAATGCATTTGTTTCTCATGTCTGACTTTTAAGAGTGAATTAAAATATATTATTTTCTATAAGTTTTGTAAAAGTTAGCATCTAGTAGGTGAACTCAGAATTTCTTTGAAAGAATGTGTTGGGACCTTTAGGTTTGAGGAGATGTATCGTCACTTTATCCAGCCCAGTAGTGACTTTGGGATAGGGATCGATTAATCGATCGTCAAGATTTTAATCGATAACATTATCGTTTAATCGATTAATCGAATGCATCTGTAGACTGGTGCTGAATTTTTATGTAAGCTCATATTTTCCAGTTTAACCAGTGAATAAATCCCAATTAACTGCTACAAGAATAATTTATTTTTTGATAAAAATCTTTTATAATATAAATATAGGCTTTATCAATTAATCATTTATATTTCTATGTCAAAATTCAATCTATTGTTTATTGTCCTGATAATCTATTAAGACAATGAAATGAAAGTGGAGAAAACTTAGTGTGTTTACTTATTAACTTACTTATTATTACTTAATTATGCCATTCCTACTATAAATATTTTAATTCTACTATTGAAATATTAATGATTAATCGATAATCGATCATTAATTCTAATGATAATCGACTAAGACAATTTAATCAAATGCTCATCCCTACTGTGGCAATCAGAGTTTAAAAAGTATCAGATTTTACTCAGATCACAAAAAATGTCTGCCAGAAGAGTCATAAACAGATATCTAAACGCTGAACTAGTATGTGACTATTTCTTAGTTACTAGACTAGTTTTCATAGCTGCATCCAGAACTGAAGCAGCTGAAGGTAAACGCACCATATTTCCTCTTTCCCCTTGCGTGAATATTTATTAAACAGACCTGAACACAGGCTTTGTGTTGGGGGCCTCCAGGGCCCACAGTAGCTGAGTGTCGGTGGAGCACATAAGGACTCGGTGTGATGCCTCTGGACAGATATCCAAAACCTCTCAGCACAGGCTTGTATTTTTCTAGTAATGTCTTCATAAAACCTCACCAGGTTCTGGTTAAAAATAAATCAAACGTGACTTGTCTGAAGAAGGCTTCAGCTAGACCAAACTGTGGCCGGCCAGTGTGTATTTACAGCCGTACTGAACCTACATGGAAGAGAGCCTGTTCATGAGGCTGCAGCGGTTTGACGGTGCAGTGTTTTCATGTGCATTGGCTGTCTGTGTAATAGGAAAAAAGGATAAAATGCAAGGGTTAAATCCCACATAATTTTTTACATTCTCGTCATTTGATGTTGTTTTTGTTGTTTTTGCCGTCCAAGTGCAGCTCCTGCCATTTTACCTCCCACAACTACTTCCTCACCTCATGCTTTCTTCTTTTTTTCTTTCCTCCTTGGAGGCTTTTAAAAATATGCCACTTTCACTTCTAATTAATGGACCTCTGCATCGCAGCAAAGTGGCGACAGCTTACTGTTTGTGTTTCACGCACAGGTTTCAAAGCTCTTATATACCAGACTGGTTTAATTATACTGCATATTATTGCGTATATGCTATCATTTAGTTATCTTCCATATGTGCACATATAATTATTTTGCTGTGTTTTTGTTTTCTTTGTCATGAGTGAAGTTTGTTTTTTGGAGTAATGTAAGATCTGATGTTGACCAACAGGTCTGATTAATGCAAACAGACAGATTAGATTTTTATTTTCCTAAATCATACACACTTGTGTTTTACTAGATGTTTCTCAATGAATCATAGTATTTCACTGTACCTAGTTACTCCCCCCATTAACCTAACACACCTCCATTTTATTTCCCCTTTTGTCTGAGGCAGAAATGAATGATTTCATCCATTTCACCACCGGGTTGTATAACATCTGTCAACATCTCCCGACATACTCTCATCGCCAGTCAAAATACAAAAGCCTGAACCAAGTTTTAGGAGCCGTTTCCAAGTAGCATTTCTAACCTCGCAAATTAGTTTCACATTGGAGATGATGTTTTTCAGATGTCAGAATCAGTCTGTCTCTGGGAAATGAGCAGTAGCTTTGGAGAAGAGCCTTGTCTATCTTAAAAGATTTAGTCTGATTTCATGGTTTTATGCAGAGCTCCCAGACTTCACTAGTCTATCATATATGCATCCTGACAGGACCGTTACCTTGTATGTCTTCTGTAGACTGATCAGAGCTTTAAAGCAGCAATTTTCCCCCGTTGTATGAAGTATTTTTCAGTGCTGTTCAAAGAGGCCTAATCCACATCCCACTAATTTAGCACATATGCTCAATACAAAGCAGCCAATACAGGCGGCCAAGTGGGAACATAGGAATGTATGATTTCACTGCCTCTGTAGCACGCCAAGGAAGCACCAACTGTGCCTCAGCAATACCAGCTCCTGTGAGGAAATGCGTTTTCAAATGCAGCCCTTTGGTAATTGCGCTACTTAAGTAGTTGTTTGTACATTTAAATCGGACCATTATAGAAATAACAGAAAGCGACTCAGGACGTTTAGTTTTCCCCCTCAGCTTCCATCTCCTTGAAATCATGAGGTCTCTGGTTGATAACCAGAGACCTCTGGTTATCATGAGAATTTACGATTGATTATCAATTAATCACTAATATTTCAATATTAAAATTTAGATATTTATAGTAGGGATGGCATCATTAACTAATAACAAGTAAGTTAATAAGTAAACACTAGGTTCTTTCCACTTTAAAGTTAATTTAAATATAGGCTATAAACTAGGGATGGGCATTCGATTAAATTGTCTTAATAGATTATCAGGACAATAAACGACAGATTACTGAATTTTGATATTGAAATAGTAATGATTAATTTGAACAAGCCTATATTTAAATTATTAAAGATTTTTATTACAAAATAAATTATTCTTGTGGCAGTTAATTGGGATATATTCACCGGTTACACTGGAAAATATGCGCTTCCATACAACTTCAGCACCAGTCTAAAGATGCATTCAATTAATCGATTAAAATCTTGACGAACGATTAATCGATAGTCGATTAATTATGCCCATCCTTTCTCTGGCTGCTTTAGTGTTCACCGTCCTCCTCCGTCATGTTGGAATCAGCACATACCATCAGAGGTAAGTGTTCCCTGTGGCGGTGGAGGATCGATCCCCAGTGGGCTGGCGGTGGATGAGTCCAAGCGCGAGCCTCGAGTAAAGGCCCGGTTGTTGTATCTCGGGATCTCGTTGGTAAAACGGTTGTTCACCGGTATGTTCTGCGGCACCACCTGTACCAGCGGGGGAACTGGGGGCAGCTCGCTGCGTCCCATCGTCCTCAGGCATTGCTCCTCCAGCGCCGAGATGAGAATGGACTGGTTGTTGACCACCCCGGCCATCGTGGCAAAGCGCCCCTCCAGCTCCTTGTACCTGGAAGCAAGGCGCATCATCTCTGAGGTCACGTTCAGGACGCGGTTCTCCAGCTGGGCCAGCTCCAGAGAATTGTCTCTCTTCCTGATGATCTCATGCAGCAGCTGCATATAGAGCTGGGTCACCCTGGAGTTCATGTTCCTGCTCTCCTTCCGCAGCAACTTCATCTCATTCACTAAGTTACCGTCCACATCTACCACCAGCTGCAGCGTCTCAATCTCACGCCGCTGTTTGTTGAGCACCTCCCGCACATCTGCAATGTCCATGCGGGTCACTCTGTCTTTGTCTGGCTCGGGGCCTGTGGTGCTCGCACAGATTGGACCTGATGATGCATATGAAATATTTAGATTAACAAAGAAGTCTTTACGATACTGCAGACATATTTTCTTTCACATCCGTTCTACCTGTGATTCTCTGCTGAGGTACCAGGAAAGTATAGGAGCACTTTTTAGCATCAGCATCCACAGCAGCTCTTCTGCTTCTCTGGAGGGAAGACTGTTTGGCCCTCCGGGCTTCCCGGGAGCTCCTGCAGTGACTTTCCTCCCAAAGGGTGAGGCAGAGCAGGGCACACAGGCTCCACATCAGCCCCCGCATTGCTGCTGGCTGGCTGGCTGCACTAATGGACAGCTACTGGGGCTCGCTCCAAGCCGACCTGAAAAAATGCAAGACTTTAGGCAAACAATGACTAACAATAGAAGTGAGTTCATCTGGGATTTATTGCATGCTTTTCCAGAACACACTTCCATAGGATTTTAATGAGGTGTTTTAGACTGCACACAGATTGACAGATAATAGAGTAATTGTTGAGAAAAAGTACTGAGTTGTGGCAGAGTTGTTTCTGAGAATTTTGTGATGATAAATGAGTGATATAAGGAAGCTTTTCTGTCCAGCCAACAGGATGAGGTCTGATTTCTATCTTAGATGAGTTCCCTGCTGACTAATACCCCACTTTTTTGAAATTCTCTTGGTTTCTTTACATGAAAAGTCCTTATTTTATCATGCCTTCTCTGCTTTACCTTATGTATATACGTGTACATTTGTGCTCTCCTCTGTAGTCTTATGAGTTTTTTTGTTTTTTTTAGCAAACATCAATCAGCTTGTCTCGTACAGTATGCAGCTTAAGTCTTTTATGATTGTAGAAACCTGTCCAGGAAACCTTTTTAGATCTTTTCAGCATGTTTGCAGCAGGAAGTTTCGGTACAGTTTGGCAACAATGTGGTTCTTGCTCCTCAAACAGCAGTTATTTTTCGAGATTACTCCATAAATAAAACTTCAAAAGAAAAGGAAAACCAGTTGCCTTGGACAGGGACATGGGGAAAAACGATGAGAGATTTTCCAGAATTATTTTTAGCCAGGTACGTTGTAGTCTCGTGTCAATTAGCATAGCATTGGCCATGTTTCCTCACTAACGGTGGAAACAGCTGACCAGTCATGCAAGTCAAATGATTATCCAACATCAAAACGTGTTTTGGGTTGATGGACGGCTGAGCTTGTACATTTCAAATGTGTGTGTTACTTTCAAACCAGTTTTACTTTAGTTTCTTTGTTTCCTGTCCTGATTTAAGCATCGTTAACGTGCAAAAAAACAAAAACGTCGCCTGAATGTTACTAATGTCTGAATGCAATAAATTCCAAAGACATTGAAGTAATCAACTCTTTATTTCCTAAAGTTGGGTTTAAAACAAAAAACGATGTATTTGACCTTTTGATGTTACAGTAACGGTAATGACTTCTTGCACGACGGCGCCTTATCCATCCAGTGCCCCCCATGTAAAACACACTGACCCCAAATTCCAGTGCAGCTTCCTGTGAGACAGGTTGAAACACCAACAGGGATGCTGGGTTATTTTAAAAAGCACACACGCAGGCAGTCGCAACAGGGGTGGGGGGGGGTGGTGGGGGGGTAGGCGAAGTAAAAAAAAAAAAGGGATATACATGTGCAAAGTTGCTTTCAAAGGTGGTGCTCATTCGTTTCTCCGCTGTTTGTCCGAGTTTTGCTTTTCCCCTGTACAAAAACAGTAAAAAAGCTTCCAAACTAACGCCACTGCTCCGTTTAACACTTCGACTTGAGCGTGTGCAACCGGGGCGGACTATCCCACCTAATCCAGCCCATCACTCTTCACAGTCAGCTTTTACTCAGTGCCACATCATTAAGTTGCACCTCCACCCTGAGACTTGGGCCTCGTGCATCTCTCATATGACGCCATTTTGGTTCTTCAGGAATTCTGGCAATTATGTCACTTGGAACAATGTTGAGAAGGGACCGGGTTACAGCAAGTGCTCCAATTCCTGTGTACGTAGGTTTGTGTGTGTGCGCACACACTCTTAATGGTATGTGTGAGCGTTTGCATCCATCTGTATGATTGAATACTGTGTGTGCATGACTATCCAGGGACGTTATTCATTTTCATGGTCGGGTGTTTTTCCAGCAGCCAGTGTGTCTGACAGTGTAACCAGGTACTGTATCCTTGCTGACCTCAGTGAAAGCTGCTAACGACTTTAACAGCAGCAGCACCAGATCTCCACTGTGTCCTCTCTTGTAAATCGTGGCCGCTCTTTTTGCCGTCGGCCCGTATACGTATGGTCACGAATGAGACGGGTAAAGCTCACCATTTGCTGTTACTGACAGCTTTCTTTCTTTCATCCTCCTGCTTTCTCTCTCATCCCGTCCGCTTTTCACTTCCTGCCTCTCAGAGATTTCTCTCTGGGTGGTTGCTCTCAGTATGAAGGGCCATGCCTCTTTCATTAAACCGCAACGTAACAAAGACATTCCAGGCATCTCAGACAGGTCACTCGGTGTGTCACAAAGGTACAGAGTTTACAGCGTTTCCTGGCAGAGAGGTTCTTTTTCTTTTTCTCTGCCTCAGAAAATCAAAGCTAAGTTAAAGTGCTTCAGGTCTGTGAGGCTATTCAATAGGCCTTAATATGTTGCCTTAATATGTTGTGTTTTTAAGATTTGAATTCAAGAAGAAGTGTGCTCATTTTCAATAAAACAGAGCTTTAACTTACTTGTACATTTATAAAAATCCCTGACCATCAGTAGTAGCTGCAGGGGGATATTGCTCCATGTTTGCAGATGCAGCTGAAAAAGTCGGCAGATATACTTTAGATGTAGATATCTCAACAGAACTCAGTCCTGACTTGCGATCCTGTTCAGTGAATGTGATTCTTATCTTGCAGTGGAAAAACTGTGTAGTTTCTCTTTGTAGGTTTGTTGACCTTTTTATGATAAGGTCAGTGCACCCAAAACACATTTGTGTGGACAGATTTATGTACACTCATTGGACAAGAGTTTGCTTTCATGTCCAGAGTACAAATTCTGTGTTTGGTGTTGGCTCAAATTCATGATTATGTACTTAAGTGAAAATTTACAATCTGAAAACACTACAGAGGAGCGTGGAGCCATGTGTGGGGGAGACGGGCTGTTAGGCGGAAGTAAGGCACAAAGATTTAAAAGGACAGCACACACAGTAGTAGATTAAAGATGGAGGAGCCCGGGACTAGTAGAAAATGTGTCATGACCCCTTTCCCTTCCTGGCCAGGCATCATGAAAATAACTTGAGGCAGATCCTCTCGAAAATAAAGAGAGAAGAAAACCAACAAAACATCCATTTGCTTCTTTGGCCGGAGCTCTCAGCCTAATGTGTGTTTAATGTGTCAACCACCTCCTCTTTCCTTTTCTCTCTTTTTGAATACTTTCCTTCCTCTCTGCTTTTCTGGTGTTCTTCTCACTCTCTTCAGCTGCAGTTAAATAAAAGCATATGGAAGTTATACACCGTAAGCAAATAAGAAAAACTGAAACCACTTTTCCCCTTAAATGTTGATATGATTTACCAAATTTCTTGTTGGCGCTGCGTCGCTGACAAACAACATATTTATTCTTATAATGTGCAACCAGTGAAATAACGTCTGGAAAAAAGGATTTGCAGCAGCCGAGTTAGCCTGGCTTGTGTTTTGGCAACACTTCTGAACTTCTTAGTCGTCCCAGTAACTCCTTTGGGTCCTCACTCCCTAATACTTCTTAATAATGAGGAGGTGTGTTAGACAGCCTCTGTAATTGTCCTCACTTCCCCCTCTGTCTTCTTGCATGCTTCTCTCTGGACTTCGGATCAGTTTATTCTCTGGGCAGCGAGCGGAAAAGTCTAAGAGCAGAACATGCTTCATCTTCTCTCTTTTTTTTTTAATGCACCACACACTCTTCAAACTGGGAATCATTTTCAGCTGAAAAAGACGCAATCTTCTCTCTGTTTAAACCTAATAAACTGCAACTTATGCTGTACCGCTTTATGCTTTCTGTCCATTATTCCCATATTAATGATTTCCTGTTAGAGACGTGCAGCTCATCTGGTTCTTAATGAATTAGAGTTGGCTCATTCGGTGCCTTGCTGACAGACCTTTATGTTCACAATGCTGCTGCTCTCTCCGCAGACCCCTTTTAGCTTGTTTTGTGTATGCATGCTGCATGCCAGCTTTTGGTTTTCATCTACCTTGGAGGTGTGTGCTGCAGCTGATGGTGTACATTAATCCTGATTAGCTTTGTGCCGAAGCGGGAAACTGAAATAATTCTTTTCTACATGTTGAAAGAGAGGAAATGAGCAGAGCGTTACTTCTAGACAGGAAAAATTAGCCGTGAATCTTTTGTTAAACATTATAATGCATGTTTCTTGCTCCCACCAAAAGACAGCCATATGGAGCTCTTATGGCCTCAGATTAGACTATGTATTGGCAAAAAGCCTCCTGAAACACTGAACATTTTTAAACAGGACAAATTCATTAATATACATCCGGTATAAACTGCAATAGAGTCTGACTCATTGCAGGTGTCTGGTTGGAGGCAAAGTTGGTGTTAAGTGCTCTTTTAGATGTTTTACTTCTATAAGCGTTTTCTGTAGAGCAGATAATAAAGTGGATATTAATGCCTGGATGAAATATTGGAAACTGCTTCTAACGGACAAACACACTGAGCTCAACACTCACGGTAAAGTAAGTGCAGCCGTTTCCGTGTGGTCAACAAGCACCGAAAGCTGGGCCACATGGAGTATTCAGATGTTTTGTAGGAAAACTGGACAGTAGTGTGAAATAAAGACTAAAACCTTCATATTGCCAGAAGTTAATCTGTTTGTCTTTGGGTTATGGAGGTCATGGCGCCTCCGGCAGAAATGTAGCAGTTCTGATGTGAGTCTGTCGTCTGATTGATTGCAGTTCAGCAAGTGGGAACGGTGGCTTGGATAAAGTGTATTGGATTTATATAGTTAACATACTTCCCGGCTTTAGAAATCCCCTGCTTCCACTCCCCCATCTGGTTGTCAGACTTTCCCACAACAAGTTCAGAATGCCCCCTAAACACACAGCACATCATTACCGGTTAAAAAAAAGGCAAAAGTTAGAAAGAACAGGGGATGACCAGCGAAGAGGAGCGGGCGGAGGAGTGTAAGAAGCAGCCGTAAACAGCAGCTTTGCTTTACATGGCGACGTGGAACGCTGCCAGGTCTGCTGCAAGATCAGGCAGAGGCCCACGTCTTTCCATCTGACATCCATGCATGATGTCACCATTTCTGTCCACACAGCGGCGTTGGCTACATGACCGCTTACATATGTTCTGTTTTTTTGTACGCGTTTGCTTGTTAAACAGTTGGCTGCAGAGAGTTTGACGTGATTTAAATGTGGGCTGGAGAGGGCGCAGCATGAGAGAGGAGCACATAAAAGCAGCTGACATTATAAAACAATGAATGAAAGCAGACCGGCACACACGCTCAGGAGCATTAATAACAGCTAGGGAAAAATCGCAAAGGGCTCATAAAAAAGTGGTTAAAACAGTTTTTTTTAAATTCCAAAGAAGAAAAATGACAATACCAAATAAAAGACACTTTAGTTTATGAAAAGAAAAGGAAACAAACTTGCCAGCTCCTGCTTTCTAGGTACTGAGTCGTCCACCTTTACGATGCCATATTAGTAAGGAGTGAAAACCCCAAAACACCCCTGAGGCCCAACGGGCCCCCCATCTGTTTTGCATCTTCTGTAAAGAGACTCTAAACATGTGGGCTGATGTTGGGGTCAGAGGTCTATATGTGGGATTAGGATGCAGCCCCGCCCTTCCTCTACCTCACCCACACGTTTGTCCGCTACACAAACCCTGAAATCAATCGGTCTTTGTGGGAGGTGGGTTCCCCTTCTTCCTGTTTTTGCACAGCACACGCTTTAATGCACATTCTGGGTTTGGTGGTGGGTTTGTCATTCAGGTGGACAAATTTCACACGGGGCTGCCCTTTTCCATCGGTCCTCATCCTCCATCACAAACAACACTGTCTTACCTCCAATAACAAAGCACAACAATGCTCTTAAGTTGTGTCATGATGCTAAATTCACTAGCAGTACTCCACGTTTTTAGCCTGTTGCTGCTCCGGGAAGGTTTTACCCAGGGTGACCGCTGAGCTGGTAAAGGCCCACTTGGCTTTTCCACAAATGTTTCACGCTGCTGAGAAGAGCTGGAGGAGACTCAGGAAGGAGTGGAGAGCCAGGGAGAGGGAATATTAAAAAGTTACATTTTCTTTGGCTGAACACTGGGATTTTTTTTATTTTTTTTAAATTTTAGATGGCTCGTAATCTCTCTCATAGACTTTTTCTTGGTATGCATTTCTCCTCATGAGTCACACCTCGCCTTAAACTCGAACGTTGGACGACACATGTTATCTGTTAGCTGAATCAACATGGACGAGCACATAAATTTGCTCAAAACAGCATTACACATTTGGCCCACTGGCTCTATGTAGCCACATGCCTCTACTTCTCTTGTCTGTTTACCCCGACCTCCTGGCTGACCTCTCGCTCCCTGTTGTGACCTGTCTGTTCAGCTGTGTCCAAGAGCCCATTAATCACCTGCTGCGTTAAAAGGTAGTTTGTGTGACAGGAGGGCTTGGAGGGGAAGGCGGCGGGCTGCTGGGTCCGACCGCCCGCTCATGCACTGCCTGGTTGCCTTTTATTGGATCATCCGGTGAGTTTTTAAAACTTGAATAGGAAAGACATGAATCAGGGTTGAAGGTTAAGAAAAGGCGTAGTTTATATATGGATGGGTTGTAATGGCCCATAGCGGCGATGACCGCTTTCCTCTGGTTTGGACTGGAGGTTCAGATGGACCCGACGGCCAAGCGCCGGCGCTCCAGCACGGAATGTTCTGGGCATGTCTCACACTGTCTCCTCTCTATCTTTCCTGCTTCTGCTCCTCTGCTCCTGCCTGAGTTATTGAAGATATTAATAATCTGATTTATTGCTCTGAGGAAAAATCAAATGAACAATTTTCTCAGGCTTTTACTTCAGATCTCATACTTTTGTTTAAGGTCTCTCACGGTCATTTACATCATTCACAGATGTGGCTCGCTAGCGAATGGGATCTTTTCCACACATCTAATACACCAGGACATAAGTGAAAACTTTTGAAGACAGTTGTGAGTTGTTGTTATGGAAGCGCGCCAGGCTGATGTTATTAGAGTTCAAAACCTCTGCTATCATGGCAAGCTTTTGACTCAAGTATCTCATTTCCGCAGGGTGTGATTGATAATAGGACACAATTATCATTTTTTCCTCCTAATTCTCACCAGTAAAGGGATCTTCCACTCTCTGATAAAAACAGTATGCTTTCTTTAAAGGTTTCCACAAACCACATAGCTTTTTCTCTGCCTTTGTATCCGAGTGTGTGACAAGCAGAACGTGTTACTGCGTTATGTGTTGATCTAACCCTTTACCAGGTGAACTTGGCTTCTTCCCTGCACCCTGGTTAGACACCAGGCTCTGAGGGTGTTATACTAGGACCCATAAGCAGAAAAAAAATAAACAAGCCTGGCTCCAGAGCTCAAATCTCTCCATCTGATCTGATAGGTCTCCCTCAAGTGTGTTGCTGGAATGCCCCTCTTTTCTTTCTCTTTGCTTTTTTTCTTAAACTTTTCTCTCTAGCTTTCTGTTTCTCTTTATAAAAACATGTGATGTTTATTTCAGAGAAAGTTTTTAGGGCTCGGAAGGCATCACTTTCTCAGATCCAAAAGATTGGACACTTAAGATTTTCTGCTTGAATTACGCTGTTACACAAGAGATGTCGGTTTTCGGCCCCTGCACTATAGAAAGACCCAAATCGCTGATCTCTGGTAAATAAGCTGTTGCTTTGTTCCAACACAAATGACACCTTTATTGATCTCACACACAACTCCGTTTTTAAACATGATGCACTTCTTAGCATGCTGAACACGATATCCCGGTCAGCTTCAAGAGGAAAGCCAAAGAAGCGTTGCTAAATGTTTCTGTCTGCAGCCGCAACCTCCAGTCACGAAACGTTCGACACTCTCAGCCAGAGCTCTCACAGCTGCTCATGCACACAAATTCCTTCTTGCCAGCACATCCACACATTCCCCAAAACAATAGAAAACAGATTGAACTGTCAACTTTTACCTTTTTTTTGTGTTACCAGTGGTGAGTGGTGACGTTTTCCTGCAGTTATGGTTTCACGTGTGTGTTGTATTGTGTCTTCACCGAGCTGCAGTGCTCAGGACTCATCTCTCTGTCTCTTTTTTTGTGTCCAAATCCTCTAAGGTGCTCCGCTTCCACTCACCCCCTCTGTCCTGGGTGCTGCTGCAAGTCACAAGGCTTGAGTCAAGGCCCCAGCTTCCCAAAGATGGGCTTGTTGTTGTGCTAGCTGTCCTGGGGCATGGTTCAAAAGCCGGCCTCTCCAGCAGACTGAGCTCCAACCAACGATGCCTTGAATTTTTCACAAAGGATGGGGGAAACTAGAGGAGGGAGGGAAGGGAGGAGGAAGACGGGGGAGGAGAAGGGGGATGTCGGTGTTAAAGATTTCCTTTCTTTTTCTTCCTCTCTTTATTTTTTTGGTGCTGCCCACTCGTTGTCTGATGTCACTCTGATGGAAAAAAGACGTAAAAAGCGAATAACAGAGCCGCCTCGTTTAACTTGCCGTTCTCAGCAACAGCGGTTCAGGTGAAAGGAGACGAGACCTGAAGTGTTTGGTAGAGTTTAGAGAGCAGACACGAGCTCCTCTCACCCAGTTTGTCCTACATTGTAACTCCCAGTCTGCTTCTCCTTTTGTAATGGGAAGAAGTGATTGTAATGCTGCTGGGGTCTCAGGGCGCCTTCCTGTCGAACAGCTGGAGACAGAAGCATGCAGATGACGGTGATTTGTGTTGCTATCAGGGCAAAATGTTTGCTCCTTCCGTAGTCTCAGCTCATTCACCCTTTCCTTTTTTTTCTCATCACAAAGTCACAAAGTTTCCTCAGAGGTTTCTTCTCCCTAACCACCGGTTTTCTGTGTGTGCTGGTGTTGCAGGCAGTATGGATTTGTGCATGACTAAACGCTGCTATCCCTGACATGCTCATAGAGGAGCAGCTATAGCGGTTAAGCCTTCAGAATCCCCTTCTTCCTCCTCCTCTCCCCATCTCCCACATTCTCCCTTACAGCCATTCTCCAAACACTTGTGAACTGTTTTCCATGTTCCCACCCTCTCCCCTCTCCTTTCACCCCCTCGTCTTTCTGTCCAATCGTATAATTGGGTATGATATCATAAATAAGTCAATATCTTATTTCCAATGTCTCTGGCCTGCAGTTTGGTGTTTAGTCTCTATTTGTGCATTGTTTTAAATGCATTTATACTACGGATGCACGGATTGTGAGTTTTTGAGCCAATACCTATGTTTCATTCATTGTTTTATAATCTCAATACCAAACAATACATCTTGGCTGAGTTTTTTTTTCTTTTTGTTATTCATTACTTTTGTGCCGCAGAAACATACAAGTCTTTTAGCTCTTTAATGTCACTTTCTGGTTATGACAAACTCTTTATTGAAATTTTTTCAATATAAACATTGGCAAATGTTATTTTTATTTACCGATGTAACAGGGCAAACATCGGCCGATAACTGGAGGATTATTTGTAAGGCTGAATGATTATTTGTGTCAATGACTCTTTATAATATCTTTTCTTTCAGCTGCTCTCAATATCTACCCTTGCATGCAAAAGAAACACTGTACAAAGAAAAAAAAGGGAAAAAATGAAGTAAAAGGACATCATCAATTTACTTCTGAAATTAGTTCATCTTCTTTCTAAATGTTTGGAAGCTGTTTTTAGTTTTGGACAATGGGAAGCTCAGAGTCTGAGGTCTGCTCCAAGTCTGCAAAAAAAAAGAGGCAATGAAAGGGGGAAAGTGAGGGCGGTGAGAGATGGCTTTGAGTAAGAGAGGCTGAGGAGAAGATCTGTCATCCACCCAAAGCCCTTGTTCAGGTCCTGCGGGAGCAGATCATTGTGTTAGAAGAAAAAAAAAACATTTTCAAACAGTAGAAAGTTCCAGTTTGTGCTGGGGTTTCATTTCTCTCTGTTTCCGCCCATGTAATGTCTGACAAGCTGTGTGGAATTACCAGCTGGTTTTAGCCAAGAAAAAAAGCCCACAGCTGCATGACACTTACATCACTCACCCGTGGAGATCGGCCCGATCGTGTTGTCCAGCCTCGTTTGTGTCTACACGCTGTCTGTCTAATGAATTATCAGGAAAACTCATGTTCCCCATTGTTCTTTTATCTTATTGAAGAATGCCTGCATGAGAGATGAGGGCTGTGCATGTTCAATTGTTAAACCAACGCATCGTTTTCTGTCTGCTTTATTTCAGGGATGTACCTGTCTGATCTGACATACGTAGACTCAGCCTACCCTTCCACTGGCAGCATCCTGGAGAACGAACAGAGATCCAACCTGATGAACAACATTCTCAGAATCATATCGGACCTGCAGAGATCTTGCACCTATGGTGAGGCTCGAGGAAACCAAACATTTGTGGGACAGCGTGGGTGTGAAGTAGTTGGACAGAAAGCCATTTTATGGTGTTCACTTTGAGATTTCCCTGAAATGTAAAGTGCATTATGAATAATATGTATTATTGTTATGAAGAAAGTCAAGTAATTCATCTCAAATCTTTTTTTTTTCTCAGATATACCAGTGATGCCTCACATACAGAAGTATTTGAACTCAGTCAGGTATATCGAGGAGCTGCAGAAGTTTGTGGAGGATGAAAATTACAAGTAAGAAGCAAATGATGGAATTTCTGTCAACAGATTTTTATTTCTGGCCTTGTGCTCTGATTGTTTAATTTCCCCTTTTTCTTATTGAAAACCTGTATTTGTTGATATTGATACAGATTTTTTTTGTCATAGGTTGTCACAGAAGATTGAGCCAGGTACCAGCACACCCCGAGCCAATGCCTCCAAAGAGGATCTTGTTGGTGAGTATCTGTGTCCAGCAAAAAGATAATTGGCATATTCCTTCTTCCTAAACTTTGTTTGGCTTTTTTTCTCACAGGCCAGGAAGCTTCATCATCCCCTCTCTGCAGCCGCAAGTGTTCAGTCGCAGCTGAAGGAACCAAAGTCCCGGCTACACCTCCGTCTCCCAGAAACCTGCTGCCCTACGGACACAGGAAATGCCACAGCCTGGGCTACAAGTCAGTGATTTTAATTTTTTTGTGGGTTAAAGATGAAGAAAAATATTGCTACTTCTGTGTATTTTATGTCCGCTGTTGTTTTCCTCTTAGTTTTATCCATAAGATGAATACAGTGGAGTTTAAAAGCGCAACGTTTCCAAACGCTGGTTCTCGCCATCTGCTGGATGACAGCGTCTTGGAGAGCCATAGTCCCACCAGAGGACAAGCGGAGAGCTCAACCCTGTCCAGCGGCATTTCCCTCGGTAAGATTCAAACGTGGATCCTTCCGGACGTGACGCAGCGTTCGTTTCAGTTCCCTGCTGATGATCTTTGTGTACGCAGGGAGCAGCGAGGGCTCCGAGCTCAGTGAAGAGATGTCGTGGCCTGCATTTGAGAGGTAATATATTCAGTTCAGCAGAGCTTTTCCATCACATCCACATGCAAAAAGCAGATCGTTAAACACTCATCTCTAATGTGATCATCTAATTTTCAAAGCTTATGCTAAGTGTGCCATTAAAACCGTCACCCGCCATGCACAGCATCGCTTTTAGCCTCACAGCCGAGGCCGTCATGCCTCATCCCTCCGCTGCTGCAGTCAGCTTTTAGCAGAAATATAAAGATGCTTGTGTATTATGTGCTTATCATTTAAATCCTTCAACCAGTTGCCGCACCCCTTCTTCCTTTCCTCCCCGTGTGAACAAGTGTGTGGAGCCACACTCACTTGTTCTGAAATAAAATCCTTCAGCTCAACAGTCTGCCTGCCTTAAAGCCATCGAAAGCTATTTATCAGAACATCTTTTCTTTAAACTCTACCCCAACAATTCCTCATCAGCCCTAACCCATGCAACCTGAACCAAAAGATGGCAACAAGAAAAAAAAGCAGCAGTCATTCAGCTTAACCCTGTGCCGTGCCGCCTGTTCCTGTGCTACCATGTATCTTATCCTATTCTGAACAGGACTCGGTTCTATCACTCTCTGGGCCCAGTGACCCGTGTGGCCCGCATCCCCTACAGAGGAGTCCTGAGGCCCAGCAGGTACCCAACTGGAACCAACTTGATCTCAACCAAACTCTCTCTCACCCTCACTTTCCCCCCCTCAATCGCTGCCAGGGGCCGCTGTGTGCTGATGCTTAGTGTGTAGAGCTCGGGTAATCTTGTCTTTTTCAAAACACGCGTGTGTTGATGATCACGGATCAGGTGAAGGGGAAGGATCTCTTTGGTGTTGATGATTCCTACTTTTGCTGCCTAAAATTGTTCTGTAAGCTAACTATAGCTTTCTTTAGTTTCCTGCATGTCTGTCTCACTCTTACCGACTCATTTTGGGGGAAAATCTATGAGTTGAAGTCTCAAAAAGCTGTGACTTGGAAGTCTGGAGCACCCTTTAATAATAATAGCTTTCCAGTGAGATTATGTCCCTTTAGAAGAAGCAACTTGTGCCTCCGGTTCTCATCATTCCAGACCCTGAAATGAGAATCAACCTTGACTTTATGTTGTGAGACGCTTCCAAAGTATTTCAAAGCTTGGAGGGAAAAATGTATTTCCACAGACACACATGGCACGCCACGTGCTGCTGGCAACAATCTGAGAGATCTCCATTCCTGTAGTAAAGAGGGACAGACTTGTGGTGTGTTAAAGCCACTTCTCATGTAGGTTGCTTATTAAGCTTCCCTCATGGTTATGGATGCTTTCTCTATTTCTCCCTCTCGCTTTATCAGGCTTCACTCGGCTCCAGCACGGGTGCTTTCTGCTCTGATCCTCCAGACAGACACAATTTGCACACCACCTTGCCCCTTTCTTATCTTCTTTTTCTAAAGACGACAGCGCTCAGATTTATATCTGTGAAATTTGGTTCTGTCAAAACAAGACAGATAAAAGTGTAGTTAAAAAAAAAGTTTTTTTAAACATATGAATGAATGAAGCAAGGTTGAAGGTGACTTTTCAGATTGTATCTGCCTGCTCTGTTAATTTATCTGAGATTTGATCCGTGTGATTAGATGTGTGTATGTTTGCACATATAGTGTGTGATGTTTGTTTGTGTACTGTTGCAGCTCGGCCGAATCAGAAGAACTTGCAGTTCATTTATACCCAGGAGCAGTCACGGTGCAGGGAGTGTTGAGGCGGAAGACCATGCTCAAGGAGGGCAAAAAACCCACGGTGAGAACACACTCTCAATATTCACCATAAAACCATGAACATGCATGCTTCCATGTGCTTTTCACTCATATTCTCAGTATGGCAGTAAAACCTGCAGCACAAAGGATGGGTCTGAGAGAGTCTGCAACCTACAGAGCACCTCCGGGGGATTCTATTGTTGTTCATTTATTTAATTTAGTTTAGTATCTTTTAAGGCATTGTCATTGTCATGTTTGATTTCCTCTCTTCGGTCCCGAAGCTTTTCATGTACAGTGGTGGAAAAAAGTTTTTGGACACCCTTAAAAATGTAAACAATCACAAAAATTTTCAAATTAAAAAATTTTAATGGCTTTTTTCAAATTATGTTGAGTTTTTTTGCTTTGACTGTAATAATGAAATCGCTTTTGAAGACTTAAGAGTGATTCTTAAAGCACTATTTTGATTTTTTTATTGTTTTATTCTTTTGTATGCATTCTGTTTGATCTCTTGCATTTATGGTAAAGCACTTTGGTACAATGCGCTTGTTTTAAGTGTATGTAGGATTAAATCAGATATTTCCCAAATGCATGGGGTGTCTGAAAACCTTTTTCCAACACTGTACTTAAAACCATCATAGGTAGTGTGGATGATTTATGAGCTTCTTGGCAATGTTAACAAGGTCTACCTTTTTTTCCCCCTAGATTGGCCACTCAGTCCACACCAGCAGTATTAATGATATTAATTAGTTGATTTATTTAGTCTCATTCTCCTTTTACTGCTTTCTCTCCATCTTACAACTATTTTTTGTTAGTTTTCCAAATTCCAAAGTATAACAAGCCCATTCACGTCACTCATCATCCTTGTTAATTCATGACTGGATTTCACCTTGTGCATCCAGGTGGCATCTTGGACCAAATACTGGGTGGCTCTTTGTGGGACCCAGCTTTACTACTACCCTGCCAAGTCCCTGAAGGCCACCGAGAGGAAACATGTAAGTCGTGCAGACAGACACGGTCACGTCTTGCATATTTGCAGCAGGTGCTCGAGGTGTTGTTTGTTTGGACACGCAAGGACAGAAGATGGGGCGTGAACCTTCTCCATGTGAACCACAGTTGTTGATAGAAATGAGAACAACTCCAAGTGGTCCCAAAACACCTTGCGTTTTATTAGGAGACAACACACGATAGCCATTACTTACTCACGCTTTAAAAAAAAGTTTAATTACAAAATGAACCCTGAGAAAAACACTTAATGATTCTTCTTCATGTGTTTTGTTCTCTGTATGACAGAGCAAAGGAAATGAAGGAAATAAGCTGCACATTTTTCACATCGCTTAGACATGATGTAAAATTAAGAAGGCTGCATGTGTGTTCAAATATGAAATGTTGGGACTGAATCATTATGACAAGAACACTTACTCTACAGCTCAGGAGGAGAGCCAGGAGGAATGATGAGAACTACAAGATGAAAGTAGACGAAAGAATGTGAAACAACGTTTTTTGTGTGTGTGCGAGTGTAAGTATGCGAGAGTGATCGAGGGGGCTGGTGGGAGCCTGGTGCAGACGGACAGATGGTAGCACTCATTGAATAATGAGACCGGTTACATCACTCCAGTCCTGTGTCACTCACAGGCTAATGGGAACCTTGTGGAGTGCATTTTGCAACACCAAAGGGTCACACACAAAGGAATATTCTCAGCTTCTGATAACCTGAGTGCCTATTTATGCAGCCCACACATGATTCAGGGTCACACAGGAAATATGTTCACATCAAACTACCCACCCATCATTCTCCATCACGGAGTACATTTCTCTGTTTAACAGTTTCCTGAGGTACCTATAAACTGTATATGCTGGTAATAAATACAGTCTGCTAAGCTAAAACACAGCTTTCCTGTGTTATGTTAAGACCGACTGGAACTAGTGGCCATGCATCTAGTAGATGCATGCTACATCTCTTTATACTCCATTTTTCCCATTGAGGTTTGTGCATTTGGAGCCTTTACCGTTCAGTTTGGTAAGGCTTCATTCAGCCAACTGGGCCACAGTTTGCAGCAGTGGTTCACCCATGAAATAAAAAGTTGGTCACAGGTCATTTCCCCATAAACTCATACACCTCCTTTTTCTACTTCCATTTGGTAATTTTTAAAAGAATTTCCAAGTTTACACCCAACCTGCACTGCAATGAATTAAACAAGACCTGGTTCATGCCTATGTTGTGTTCATGACATTTAATAATGTCAAGATCTGCCACTGATGAAGAGTAAACAATTAAACCATGGTTTAGATTAGGAGAAGAAGCTAAATGTTTTCAATTGTCCTCTGAACAGTTCAAGTCCACATCCAGCAAGAGTGTTTGTGTGGTCGGTCTCATGGCCATGATGGCCGATGATCCAGAGCATCCTGATGTCTTCCTGCTGACAGACTCTGAGCATGGTAAGGCTTTCACACACACACACACACACATACACACTTGTTTTCATATAGCTGTGGGGTTGCCTATTCTTGAGCCTTTTACCCACCCTCAGCCGTTATAACTGAAGGCTTATCCACAACCTAATTGACCCAAAACTTAGTCTTAAAAATCACTCATGGGGATGAAACTGCAGCCGCCACATTTGCAGAAAGTCCCCACATGCAGGTGATGGAGTGCAGTCTGTGGTCCTGATAGAAAAAACAAGCACACACTGGAATACTTTAAAGAAATAGAGAGGAAAAGATAAACAGTCAGACCTGTGAAAATGGGTGGAAACAAGTAAAACAGAGCCAGAGGAGTTTGGCTTCCACAGTCAATGCAAACTTTGGCGCTTGCTTTTCAATATATTTTTCATGGTATAACTTATAACTTAGACACTAATTGTACACAAACACTTTCTCATATCTCTCCTGTATATTTACGCTAAAGAATACTTTAGATTTTTCCCCCTTGCTGAGCAGTAAGTCCCTCCATCAGCTGCATGCTAATCATATCTGGCGTTCCTTATGTTCGCATGCAGCTGTAAAA
This sequence comes from Craterocephalus amniculus, assembly GCA_036024015.1. Classification (NCBI taxonomy): domain Eukaryota; kingdom Metazoa; phylum Chordata; class Actinopteri; order Atheriniformes; family Atherinidae; genus Craterocephalus; species Craterocephalus amniculus. The sequence goes on from JAVQJG010223835.1 coordinate 25,374, forward strand.
GCAAACGGATGGGGGGGGGGGGGGGGGGGGGGGGGGGGGGGGGGGGGGGGGGGGG
>JAVQJG010223837.1:0-22908 GCA_036024015.1 Craterocephalus amniculus
TATGTATGTATATATATATATATATATACACTATAGCCACTCGTAGCTCTGGAGCCGCAGGTTGCAGACCCCTGATCGAACCCTGTGGAGAAACATTCCATGAGCAGATATTGGACTAAAAAGCAGTGAAATGCTATTTTCTCTGCTCACAGGGGATTTTACAGTTATAAAATATCTGATATTGTAAAGCTGCAGAACTGTTGATGCAACTCCTTTTCACATATGCAATGATATCCCCTGAGACGTTAAGTGGACTTTATGTGTAAAATTAGAAGTTTGCTATAACTGTGAAGGACTCTGTTGTGCTACCAGTCAAGGTCAAGTTACCAAAGCCAGCTCCAACTACAGAAAAGGGCTTTACAAATTGTTATAACATCACGTGTGGGATCATTTGTGCTCAAAACAAAGAATAGACTGTGGTTTGTTTCCCTTAACTAACGTATTGTGTCCAATGTCACATCCTGTTTATCTTTGACAGTCATTTGTGCTCAGAAATTGTGGGGGTTTTTTTGGATTCATTTTTTTGTTTCAAGTGTGGCTCAAAGTAGTGGATATGCTGTTTTTGATTTCATAATCTTGTATAAATAATTTGCAGCTTATTCACAGATAAAACATTTAGAAAAGTGTTCCATTACTGCCCAGGTGTCTTCAAAAGAGCATGCTAGTACGGAGAGCAGGCACTGACTTGTGTTTGATACCAGCCTTCATTAATAATGCATAAAAATGGAAAACTGAGATAAGACGGACTGCAGTCTGGACATGACATTTAACCAATGTGACGTGTTAAATCCTGACAGCCAGTTTACCCAGGAAACAGAGAAATTCTCCTGTTAGCCTTTTGTTCACCCGCTAAGTTTGACATTTTAGTGCAAGATTATAAAATGAGCGTTAATAGTACCTGCTAATCATCAGGGACATCTACGTCTCTTTATATTTACAGGTTATGTCTTACAATGAGTGTGCTGAAGCCATGTCTGAACCCTTCTCAAGCATCCACTGGGATGTAATGTAACAAGCTGTGTATATATGCTAGCCTCAAGCCAGGAGAGTCTAACCTGCTCCCTGTGGCGTAATACTCAGCCTGTCCAGTCTCTAGAGAAACAAACAAAAGACTGACTAAAAGTCTTTCATGTCTTTATGTATTTTTGGCCCAGTGCTTGTTTCAATTAATCTCTCTCTCTCTTTATTTTATTGTGGTTGACCAATGAGCTATACTAGCTCTAATGCACATCAGTAGAACCCAATTAATCATTAAAAATAATGCCAATGTTTAGGTATTTTGGATCCAGCAGTGTAAAAATTGTGGGATTGCTTAAGTCTGAGTTATGTTTGATGGAGGACTTCTTCTGTTTGTCACTGCTGAGGAGCTGCATAGGGTTAGTGAGGGCTCCTGTGCAGCTCTGTCAGATATAAATAGCAGTTCTCGCAGTGATTATAGCTCTCAGATGATTAATAGTGTGGATTCCTGAAAAAAAAGTTCAGCTCCTCCTCTCATACTTCATCTGCATCTGCTGAGCTAATGACAGTTTGTGAAAATTGCTAAATGCTTATTTAAGAGGCACTTTGCTACATAGGGATTTCTTCGTGTAGAAAAATACTAATCCCTGCACCATCTAGTGGTCAGTTCCTTATACAGTCTGGAGTCCCATCATGCTTATTACAGATATAAATAACGTGACCCCTCTCGGATGCAGGCATAACTAAATCTGCTTGAATCAATGTAATCATAATCTTGTGATTGTCACAAGCAGGCTCTCAAAATTAATCAGATTTATTGAATGCACACTTTTTATTAAGCTCATGAAAGAAATTTAAAGGAAGTGGCAATAAGATAAATACATCGTTCAGGAGGCTACATTTGACTGTACAGGTGAGGTCATTTAAAGCAGTGACCGAGTGTTTTGCCTCAATCAGGTAATAAAATATTCAGTAAAAATGCTGTGAGAAAGTAAAAGATACATGAAAATTTAAATCCACACAGCCACATAAGCAGATTCATGAAGGAATAGTTGGCTAAAGGGCTGCATTAGAGGACAGTTTTGACATGTTTGATCACAAAAGTTTCTCTATGTTACCCATATTACTAATATTAAGAAGCAATGAACTCTAAACTGTGATCAGGCATCCGGCTCAGCACTGCCTCATTAACTGTGGGTCAGCTGCTGATCTCACACCATAAGCTGTCACTGCACACAGCAAAGGCCCGGCAGCTCAGTCTCTAGCCATGATGGAGCAAGGAAATGGTGATCGGCAGCAGCTACTCAGTCAGAGCGAATAATTTCTTGGATCCAAAAGGACTCACTGTTTAAAGGATGAGAGCTGGCCAGGGATGCATCCACACCTGCACGCTCCCTGGAGAGGTTTACCAGGTACAGCAGCTCTTTGGTTCAGTCCAAGCGTTGGAGGTTGCAATCAGCCTCATTCTGTCAAATAAGAAGGCTGCTGAATCCGTAGCCGTTTTTCAGTTTGAGAGCTGTTTTCATTGTAAAACTGGTTAACCTCAATCTGTCATGTTTGCTAGCTGTATGATTTATCTGGTGTTCAGTGCTTACTGTGTTTCCCAGCATGTCAGCCTTGCCTTATCCAGACTAAAGGCACAGCTTAAAGGACAAAGTGGTGAAATAGATCTAATACAAACACACTAATGTGATTTTATTATTTTGTGTGAGCAGATACCAAAGGCGGTTTTAAAGGTACTGAATTGATCCTGAAGCTGATGTGAAACTGTTTGTTTTTTTAAACCTACAGTGTTAAAAATAACCATTAGAAACACATAAAGTCCTGTTTTCAAAGGCTCAGATTTTAGCGCATTTCTGAGCCAGTGCAGGGATCAGAATCCACAAATTTATCCCAAATTTTTTGTTAATTCGTAAAAAAATGAATTTTGAATAACTTCTTTTTCTTTTGGAAGTTTTCTTTGAATAATATAAAGATGAATAGTTAAAAGGAAATTCCAAAAAATATCTCAAAGGAAAATACTTTAGCTGCACATGAATATGAACTCAGCTAATGCATATTATGATATGTAATTGAAAAGGTTCTTGTCATGTCTTTGCACACACAATGTGCACCATGGGGCACAGAGATTTATTACAAATTGCGGTCCCCTTACATACCACTGTGTGCTCTATTCTAAGGTTAACTGGATGTCTTTACAAGCTCGAAGCCATAGTCATGGCATGTGTTCCTTTACAAAACCATTCTGGCTATCATTCTGTCCTACTTACCTTGTCTTGTGGCAACGAAACAACGAAGTCCCAGTCGTAGACCTATGGATGCTCTGCATTTGTTGTCTCCAAAGTACAAACTGAACTGTCCAAGAAAGCATTTAAGTTTGCAGCAACTAATACTTGGGATGAATTACAATCTAAACTCCACTCAAAAGTCTTTGTTACACTAAATCGGTTTAAAACTGTGGTGAAATCATTGCAGTTGCCTTGTCTGCATGTATGCATTTTATGTGAGAAAGTTTTAAAGTTGTAAATTTGATGTGTTGTCTGCTGTTTTTGTTGTGACCAGGCTACTGTCCTCTTAGCCAGTTCTCCTTTGGAACAGAAACGTTTGATCTCAACTGACCTGGTTAAATAAATGCTAAATAGAATAAAATGAATTAAACCATTATGCATCAGAATGAAGTAACACAAATTCCAATGACTTTATAGTTTTGCTGCTGCAATACTTTATATTTGATACATTTTCTGAACAAAAATTTAAGACCCCAAACTAAAAGTTAAGTAAAATCTTCAAGGTAAATCATGAAGTATTGAAGTAACATAGTGATAGAAATGTATATGTTAAGGAGAGGTACAGAGTTTAAATCTGAAATGCCTTTTTTAGAGAAGCTGGGCTAAAATGCAACGTCAAATCCCTCTTTAGGTTGCTGTGGCAACAAATCCTTGAAACAATGGTTTTATTGTCATTAACTCGGCTGTGTTATTTGAAAAGGCTCATTGCATTAACTCCAAAAGTTTGCGAGTTATAGTCAATACACTGTTCCTTTTGTAGTTATTTTTCATTTGAAGAGTGCATTACAAACAAAATCATGATGTCATGGCCCCTTGTGATTTTACATTACAATTTGTGTCACAAGCCTTGAACTTCCTCTTTGCCCCCCCCCCCGCAGATGGCCGAGGGCAGACTGTGCCAAGTTCAGCTATTGGACGACAGGAAGCTAGAGCTGCTAGTTCAGGTATGAGTGATCCAATCCCATGACAATGCATGCAAAAACAATGCAGCATGTGTTAGTTGTGAAAAAACATCAAAGAGGTTTACATCATAGTCCAAAACACACAACGTCTTTCAGTTTGATGTCTTTCTTGACCTGCTGGTGAACACAGTGGAACATTTAGAATTTGGAAAAAAAAACATGCTATATTTCTGCTGAACTTGTGGAGACAGAAACAAAATTTAAAGTGAGTTGGGCTTACAATTACTGAGACTCAACTCAACTTCAGAAAGCATAATGCATGTCAAAAGTGTTTTCCATTTGGCCTCTTTTAAATGAAATATCAGCTATGGCATGTTTAAAGAGTAGGAAGTTGGACAAAATGTTCATAAATACAAGACATTGTCACTTCTATATGATGTGACCTTTCAGTTTGAGATTGTTGTAACATGTACACATTCATCAAGAGAAAAGTTCAGATTATTTAAATAAGGAGGTTAATTAAGTCAAATTTCACATATCTGAATGTAAATATGTGTGTTGCAGCCAAAACTGCTGTCGTACGAGCTCCTCGACTTGGTTTCCTCCCACTTCAACCTCAAAGAGAAGGAATTCTTTGGCCTTGCATTTTTTGATGACAAGTATGTAAACTGTAATATCGACTGTTTTTTGCAGCAGTATAAATTTACTGATGTGCGTGTGTTTTTGCAGAGAGCAGCTTTCTGATACTTCAGCTTGTTTGCCTTTGCAGTGGTCAGTGTAAGTGGCTGCAGATGGACCGCAGAGTTCTTGAACATGACTTTTCAAAGAGGCCTGGGGCCATTGCCCTCAACTTCCTGGTCAGGTAATCGCTCGTTTGTTCCATGCAATGTCTTGGCTCACCAGCAGGGGGTACTAATCTGCTGGTATTAAATGTAGTTTGATTTTCAAAAAATCTCCAGGCTTGTTTTTATAATTAAGACATAAAACAAACAAACAAAAAACACAGCCCACAATGCATTGACAGCTTGTTATGTAATTGTGCTTTAATCTTCTCCAGGTTTTATATAGAAAACATAACCCAACTAAAGGACATCATAACAGTGGAGTTATTCTATCTGAATGCACGGTCTGCTGTTTACACTGTAAGTACTTTTTCACACCACTCTCCGATTTAAAACTATATTTAAAAAAAATAAAATAAAAAATCCTGTTATAGCTGTTTTTATACCAGTAGCTCCACGATGACTCAATATCTGTGGAACTTGCTCCTCAGCCAAGCAGACATTGACTGCAGGGCACACTTTTCTTACTCTGCTGGCTGGAATTTAGAGTACACATTGTAAGAAAGTAGGAAAACACAAGGGTTCATATTGTGAATAAGCAGAGGTCATAGTAGGGCTGCACAGGGAATATTCTGTTCAAGCCTTCTCCACACAAAAACATAATCTCTCATCTCTTTACTTATTTTCATTCTTCTTTCTAATGTTTCTCAGGGGATTATTGAAGTGGAAACTGAGAACGTCTTCAAATTAGCTGCAAATGCTTTACAGGTTAGTGGACTTTATATAGACTAATTGCTTAATCTGAAAGCATATCAACTAATAAGATGTTGTTTTTTAATCATCAGGAGGCTAAAGGAGACTACTCAAGGTAAGAGCACATTATGAGCAGCATGAGAAGTATTTAACAGCAGCAGGTTGAGTTAATAGTGAGCTTTTAGTGAAGACATTCAATAGGTCACTTGTTCCTCCAGCGCAGACAACAGAAATCAATAGCAGTACTATGTGAGGCTCACCACAGAGTGCTGAGAAGCTTGCACCATACAACTAATGAATCTCACAATGCTGATAGAAGCCAAGTATTGCGGAGCCAAGACACCTTTACAATGCACACTATTAGCTGTTTAACCAATAATATAATGCCAGCTGTGTTCAGAGTGATACTGCAGGTCTTTGTGCATGTTGCCACCTGGCTCTGACCAGCTGCACAAAGAATATGTTTTTGTGCAGATTTTCTATTTTTTTTAATCGTGGTTGTTTTCTAGTTCATTCTCTGAGATTTTAGCTGTGGGTGAAAGAATTTCCGCATGGTGAATCACTCGGTGAATATTTCATAGACACATTTTTGTAAATTTTTAAAAAGGATTCATGCTAAGGAAAGTAAATCTTAGGTTATGTGTATCAGTCAAACAGCAAATGTAGAGAGAACAGCTTCAGTGTGCCCCAGCACTGATTCTACATGTCTGTAAGAATGACACACCATTCCTCCAAAGCGTTTGTTCTCATAGGTTAGATGATGGTGGTGAATATGCCGGTCTATAAAGTCCCATGTGTGCTCAGATGGATAGAGATCTGTGATGGCAACACTGTCATCCTGGAGGAAACCATTCCTGTTAGGGCAGAAAGTTTTCTAAGATCAACTTTAAAGTCATCTGCAGTAATTTTGTACACATTAGGTGTAGAAAAAACATGTCAGCCTAATTCCCCTCATAGAACAGCAGGGCCACCAGATGAAGAGCCTTTAATTTGCACATGCCTTTTGCTATTATATTAATTGTAAAATACAGTAAAATAACAATAAATCCTGCTTATGTCAATATGTTAAATGCATATCTGTCACAGTTACTTCTTTTTTCTCTCTTTCAGCGATGAAAACACCCGAACTGATTTAAAAAAACTACCAACTCTTCCCACCAAAGTACTGAAGGAACACCCATCTCTTGCATACTGGTATGCTTTCAGGAAATGATTATAGGAATTTTTGCTAAGGCTAATGTCTTTAAGGTAATGCTGGTTGTTGGTCTGAAAGGCGCACACGGCAGCAGAGCAGCACTTGCAGGCTGATGGAGAGCTGCAAATGGTTCTCAGCTGAGTCAAATGTTTTAAATGTGATCAATCAAAGTTGAATGGAAGGAAGAAAGAAACAAATAACTATATTTTATGTGGTTGAAACACATTCCAGCTTTCCTATTATTTGTCACAGACTCATTTTCATCTTTTTTGTGGGATATTGCAGTGAGGATCGAGTAATTGAACATTATAAGCAGCTGAAAGGAATCTCCAGAGGACAAGCCATTGTGCAGTAAGTGTTGAATGAAAGTGAGCATTTACCTTAATTCTATCAGCACTGGTAATTACACAGTAAATTATATCAAGGATCAAGTTCATTAATCTTCCTGTCACCTACATTACCCCACCCCCAACACCTCCTCTTCTCCCCGGCACGCCTTTTCTCGTCAACTGATCAATAGCTTCTCTTCAGTCTGATGATTCACTGGACGGAGATCAGTTTCCTGCTCAAAACTAAACCGTATGCAGATGTGAAATAGCAGCTGGTGGTTTCAATAAACGTTTTTCTTCCAGGTATTTGACGTTAGTTGAGTCCTTGCCAACGTATGGTGTGCATTATTACGAGGTGAAGGTAGGTCTCATCAGGTGACTCATAGGAAATGACAGCTGTTGCATCTGGAATCGAGTCAACAACACAAGCTGCGCTGTCTCCTCACAGGATAAACAAGGGATCCCGTGGTGGCTTGGAATCAGTTATAAAGGCATCGGCCAGTACGATCTGCAGGATAAATTAAAACCTCGAAAGGTAAACAGCTTTCTTACTCTCCGAAATGACTGCTTCTATTTCTCTTTATTGCCTCAATGATTTAACTGTGAACATGATCAAACAGGATATCAGTGAGGGTTGCTGCTGTCACATGTCCGGTGTGGTGATTTACCCGTTTTAGTTCATGTATCAGTTCTTTTCACCCCAGCTCGCGCTTAGTTTCAGCTCCGGCAGACGAGGCCAGACTTGAAAACGTGCCATGCCTCCCTGTCAGTTTGTTTTAATGAAGCTGGTGAGTTTTAGACGGAGAATCATACAGACAGTAAGAACTTGCTTTTCTTGTTTCAGAAGTGTTCCTTCAGCAGAAACACCCATGTGAGTGATCCATGAGCTATGTTCAGTCTGTAACTGCAATTCGTGGAAGTTTAGCTTGGGGTTGCAGACATGCAGCAGCGGTGAATCTTCCAAACAACTTTTTCGCTTACATTGTTTTTGTTAAAATGCTTTGCAATTGCTCAACATGATGCATACCATCTGCGCCTGGTGCATCCCAGAGTTGTGCAAGATGTAAGTCAGCTGCTTGGGTTGTTTGTGGAGATGAGGGAGAGGAGGGAGTGAGCCAGTGATGTGGATGGGATTGGGAAGGGGGCTGGATTTGGGCATTATCGAGCATGTTCAGAAAATACCTGAAGAGACAAGTCGGGAACTGACAGGAAGCAGAGCAAAGTATGTGTTTGTGTTCAGAGGAAATTTAGGGAGGATTTAATACTTTTTAAGGATTTACAATCGACTTTTATTATACCGGTAAGACTGAATATTTTACCTCTTTGTGTGGTTTGCTTTGAAATACTTAATGTAGGTACTGGATTTTTGACTGTGTTTTAAAATGTTATCATTTTTAAGACAGGTAAAGGATAAAATTCCTTGCCTTCTGTCTCATTTGTCCTGACAGTTGTTGAGTCAGTCACCCTGACAGATTGTTCATGTGTGACTGTAGTCAGCACCTGGTGGATAGGGGGATGAACTGGCTAACCCATGGAAAAAGTTTCTAAACCACAATGAGTCTTCGTGTAATGTTCCCTTGTGGGATTCATCTCCTCCAACACCTGTATTATAGCAGACCTGGCCTGTCAGGCCGCCCAGACTGTAATGAAAGCTCATATTAGAGTCTGCCTGTTTAATGACTGTGGGTAAAATACAGCAGCCAAAACACCTGAACCACTTTTTTCCCCCAGATGTTTATCCCATATCAGTCAGGATGGGTATGTTTTTCCTAATACATGTATTATAAACAGAGGGGACCAGGATGGACGGAAAGACTTTAAGCCGTTTCTGTGGCCATTGTACCAGAATTTCTCTTGTGAAACACAAAGGAAAAAACCTAATCACAAACTGTTTTTGTGATTATTACTTCCAGCTTTATCAGTGGAAACAACTGGAAAATTTGTACTTCCGAGAGAAAAAATTTGCTGTAGAGGTCAATGATCCACATAGGTAAGGAGGAAGCGTGCCTTTTACCTATTGTCTACTAGATTTTATGTTAATTTTATTCTAATTTGACCTCTGTCTGACACAGATAGATGACCAATTTTGTTGTAGTTCTTAATTTAATTATACAGGTGGAAAAAAGCTGTTCTCAAGGTGTTATTTTATTGCCCTTTGTTCAGGAGAGCAGTAACCAAACGCACCTTCGGACAGACGGGCCTACTTATCCACACGTGGTATGCCAGCCATTCTTTGATCAAAACCATTTGGGTCATGGCCATTAGCCAGCATCAGTTCTACTTGGACAGAAAGCAAAGCAAAGTAAGAGTCGGATATCAGATCCTGACTTTTTTTTCTTTTACCTGACTAATCTTTATTTTATATAATCTTCTTTATTCTTGCAGACTAAACTAGGACCAGCAAGAAGTTTGGGGGAAATTGCCATGGACCTCACAGAGCACGGAGGGGCAAAGATAAACAGACTTGGCGATGTAGGCCTGAAGAATAACTTCATAACAGCCAGCAATGGGAGCCTGGTGTCTACAGGTTTGTCATGGTCATTTTGGTTCATGGAGCACATTGTGTTATGTAATTTAAAAATCATGTTTTTCTTTTTTTTTTTTTTATGAAAAAGTAGAGTATAAAACAATGAGTTGTTTTATTTTGGTCAGAAATAAAAAAAAAAGGTATTTTTCAGACTCAGCTGATGATTCATTGTCATAACAGGGTGTAACTGTCAGAAATAAGGGTGTGGCATTGGATGTTGGCAAAGACGGGCTTCATTGTGTATTTGCAGGTTCTGCAGACTCTGAAATGAGCGAAGAACAGAAGAAAGAAAAGCTTTCTGAGCTGAGAAAGAAAGAACAGGACATCCAAGATAATTTGGCCAAGAAAACAAAAGAGCTGAAGAAGATTTGCCTCAGAGAGGCGGTGAGAAATCTCTTTTTAAATTACAGCTCTTCTGCGCTGGTGCTACATAAGTCCTTTTTTCACTCTGCTGAACTCCCTTTATTAAACCTTGTTGCTGTGTGGCAGGAAGACTTATTGCTTCTGCTTTTACATGCAGTTCATTCAAGTGTCCAGAGGACTTATTGTGTTTGTGCTTTCAGGAATTAACTGGCAAGTTGCCAAAAGAGTATCCCCTCTCCTCAGGGGAAAGACCACCGCAGGTCAGAAAGCGCATAGGCACAGCATTCAAGTTAGACGACCTTTTTCCTTACAATGAGGTTTGTATTTAACTGATGCAATTTTATCAGATGCAGGGAAAAGTTTATTTTTTGTGTAACTGTACAGTCTGTACAGTAATTAAATATGTATCAGGGAGCCACATTTTGCAGTGGGTGACATGTTCAGTGATTATATACCTGTACATTAAACTCATTTAGTTTGAGGGCCACATTGCAGAATTTGATCTAAAAAATGATTAGAATTATCTATAAATCTAATATTCATAATCTAATCTATAAATTAGAAAAGTACGAATGATTTCCTTCGTTTTACTACAACCAAGTACAAATAAATCACATTTGATGTACTATACTTTTACAAAACATGATGATCTAAATGAAATATCTGGAGAAAAATGGGAAGTTTCAAAAATATGCCTATTATTATTTACATATAATTATCATTTACTTACACATGCAGTCAAACTCCCAAATCCCAATAGATCTACAAAATCACAAAGCATGTAATCCCATGGATCTGAATCTGAAAAATCCAATATTTCATTGTATGATCAGGGGAACTTTTCAAGATGTACAAGTTATTTAGAAGTACATACAGTACTTGTACGCTGTCCCACGCGTGTTGTAATCCTGGCCAACTGAACTGTCTCACCTCAAAATAATAGTTTATTTTTGTGATTTATTTAGGTCCATGTATTAAACACAGGCACACAAAGGTAAAGTTGTACACAAATAAATGAACTAAAAAAGGGTGCAGGCTGAAGCTACCCATCTGAAATAAAATCTGTTCAGTAAGAAAGATAGATTGGATGGATATTTTATTTATATATTTTTAAAAAATCCAACCTCAGGTGGACAAATTAGAAACAGGTTACTTCTTTTTTCAATAAATGCAGTCAATGTCTCATTTTTAACATCTACCAAATTCAACCCTCTGGCATGCCGGTTTTGGCTACAGAGTACATTATTCCAAGCTTATTGCATGCTAACGCTGAGCCAAAGGAATCAGATTTTATTACATTGGATATCCCTTTAGCTAAAGGAACACTGACCTAAATCTATATCTTGCCAGAAGATGACTTATATTTAGAAAATAGAAGGGTGCTAGCAGGAAAGATACCCTGACTTAGTCCATCCCAAGTTTTCTCATGAACCAAATAGAAAGTTCCCATCAATTATAATACTTTCTTTATTGTTATATTTGTTTTAAAAGTGCAAGCCTCCAGCTATTTCAGTATATTTCTTTTTTTAGATTAATACCTTGATAACAGGAACAAATGAGTTTGAGAGCAATCATTTCTTAGTTTATTTGTGTAACTGGATAAAAAAAGAAAAGGAGAAATATTCCCACACATTGCTTCTTAAAATTTTTCAGTTTTCTGTGCCAGCACTGAGCAGAACTCGGCAGTTGATTATTAGACCTTATATTGGAACACTAAATAAAAAACTGAGTCATCAAAAATAAAAACTAATTACATTAATGAACCATCTGACATGTATTTTCTCAGTGGATGAGTTACTTTATCTGATCTTTGTGTTTGTAATTTTTGCAGGATCCCATCCTGAGAAACCTGGAGAGCAGATTTGCCCTTCAACAAAAGATTGTAGAAGCAGCTAAAAAGCTTGCAAATGAGACTGAAATTTGCAAAACAGTCAAGAAGAAGAGGAGGAGAAATTGCCTGGATGCCATGCACAAGCTCCAACAGATAGAAGATGAGATGAACCAGTACAGAATCAAAAGGGGGAAAAAGCCCACACAGCGAGCGTCTGTGATCATCGCAGGTGAGCTGCAAGCTGACCTACAGTGTGTTCTTACATCAATCATTAAGCTTTCTTTCAGTGTACATGGAGTTTTTTCTCTCCCTCCAGATGAACTTGTGCGGTCAGACTGCAGCTCTCTGTCTAGTCTCCCCCTGGATGATGGTGAGTCAGATATAGATCATTGGACCTGCTTCAATATTGATTATACCTTGTATTTATTTCAAAAGTTTTCTTTTTGTCTAAATTTAGATGATTCAGATATTGCGGGTCAAAGGCCACGGTCACGATCAGTCCAAGGTTCCCCTCAGCTCAGTCCAATGCGATCGTTGGGAGCAGAATACGATGCACAGAGACAAGGATCCTCAACAGGAAACCACCACAAAAACCACTGCAGGTTGGAAACAAATTTACCCCCACAAATTATTTTTTGTTCTTTTAAAATATTCTTTCAGTACAACTGGTTTCACAAGCTGCATTCAAAGCTGACTTGTTCTTGTTTATGTAAAGAAATGATATCATGCACTGGCACAGTTCACCATATTTGTTGTGTCACGTTTGCAGCCTCAATCCTTTCCTCACATCTCACTCCCTTTTTTTTATCCTGTCCTCATACTGTGACCTTTTAGATTAGCTTTTGATGGCCAGGAGGCTTCACATTACTACCAGAATCCAAGAGAAATCTCTTCCACCCACAGTAGTCCTTATAAAACCCTTCCCAGACCTCCTAGAGATCCACGCAGCATGCCTCCCACCCCGGTTATGACACGCAATGCCTACAGCAGCAGCCAGCTCAGGTGTGGTCTTCCCTCTCCTGCCCTGCCAACTCACTTCTTCCTACCTCCTCCTTCCTTCTCCACACCTCCAACCTCTTACTAAATCTTCTAACCTTTATTTTCCCTCCAAAATTCAAATATATTGTCCCATAACTTTCTTGTTATGTTATAACTTGCTTGAAAAAGCTAAAATATTGTGTCTGTCACACAGGTCGGAGGGGTCTCCCCACTGCTTCAGGCATCGTAGTGGAAGTTTGGAATCTCAGCCCCGGTTAAGAAAAGACACTGACTCAGAGAAGCCAGTTTTCATCCTGTCACCAGCTGACCGTAGCAACAGCACAGAGGTGTTAGAAGACTGCTCCTCGTACACCAGCCAGTCCAGTCTGGACTACTGCGGGGCAACTAACTCCCAGTACAATACATTGGACTCTCGTACCTCAACTTTGCATCGTATTCACAGGAAGGTGGAAGCCTATGGTAACACTGGAAGCATGCCCAACTTGGTCCAGCACCACTCTGGTTGTAATTACTCATGTGAGACCCCAACACACTACGCACCCAGTGCCTACTACGTTGCCGGCTACCCCTGCCCGGACATGGAGCCTTATGCTAACGGTGCCTACGTGTATGAGAGCGAAGTTGAAGGTCATTACAATGTCAACCCGTCCTACCAAATGAATGGCTACCACGGACATGATAGATTCAGGCACTACAGCAGCGATGGTGCAGACAGTCTTTCTCAGAATCCTTACGCCACAGTGAGGCCGCCGCGGAGCAGAGAGGGGCCCAGAAGTGAGCTCTTGGTCAAAAACATGCATAAGGCCCTGGTGGCCGAGCATCTGAGAGGCTGGTACCACCGGAGCACAGGCCACAGGGAGGGAGGGAGGGGACTGACGGGTGGATATGACTTCGACAGCGGCTCTCAGCTCAGTCTGGGCTACCAAACCATGCCAGCAGGCTTCAGCCACTCCAGCAGAACCACCTCTTTCTCCTCAGGTGTTGTGATTTTTCTGAACCATTTAATTAGTTGGTATAAAGGGCAGGATATCTAATTAAAATTTTGCAAAAAGACAATAACAAAGCAAATATTTTACACTTGTAGGCCTAGAACATAAACTTTTAATTCAACATATCGAATGGCAGTAACAGCACTGTAATAACATAAATTGCTATTTCATGCTAGAGTTAATCTTCTGTTTTGCAATGGTAACATTAAACTCAACTTAAGTCATGTTTCTGAAAACAACAATTACTCCACTGCAGCACTCCAACATCAGCTGAGTGTTCTTGTTGTACCACCTTTTTCAGTGTCCTCAGCAGAGAGCACAGGGAACTGGCGCAACCAGCTGGCGGTCGGCCTGACAGAGTTTGATTCACCCAACACGCCTCAGTACCCTCAGCCCGGAGCTCCGGCATCGCTCTACAACCGCAGTCCTTCACATAACAGGTGAGCGCTGCTCCCAGTCTCACCGCCCAGAAACTGTGGGTGCAAGCAGAAATCAGCCAGGCACTAACAGATGATCATGGTTTCTCAGATTAATCATTTAAACGAAAATCTGTCCTGACATCACTCCACATGAAGGTTTATCCTTTGACTGTAAAATGTTCTCACGAGGTTCTTTTTCTCTCTCTCTTTCTTCCCCTCTCCTCTGCTCGGCCTTTAACGCTCACATGTGCAGATTTTCTCCTGAAAACAAAGAGTCTGACACAGTATCTATAAAAACTGACTCAGTAGATGTGGTTGGCCCTGACACCACTAGTACAGATGAACCGTCAGACAACCAGTCTAGCACTTAAGGGTGAGACCAAACACAGCGGGACGCTTTGTGTTGTGGTGCTTGTCATTTTGATTCTTCATTTTGATGTCTTATCATCATTCATCTGTTCCCCTTTTACAACTTGATTAGATCATCTGTTCATGTTGTGGTTTATTCATTTATTTCAGTTTTTTTCATCAGGGCGGCATCCTGGTATTCGCCCTCCATTCCCCTCATTATATAGATGATCATGCAGCTTTAAGGCAAAAACAGCAATGAGCAAAATCTGAAAATCCTGGTACAGATTTAGGCTGTAAATGAACACAGATGAAGAAGGCTGTGAAATGCTAACATCAGCGTAATAAGATGTTGACTACGTTAACATGAAAATGTTTACCATTTCTGCCATCTGAGCTCATTGTGTTAGCATGTTATAAATTAGTGCCACTTATAACAAATGATCACCAAACGTTACAGTTCATCTGATAGGAGCGGCAAGGTCACAGGTCATTTTACTCCAAACTGGGAACTCCTCAGTGGAACTAACAGAAAAGTCAGGGTCCCTCCAAGTCTTGAATTCCTCATTTACATGTGATTGTGAATATCCGAGAATAGACAAGGCAAACCATTGAACTGCTCAAACATCCCTTCCATAGAACCACAGTAATAGTCAACACTTTTATTTATTTACTTCCATTCCTCAATTAAATGTCAAGTGCTAGTCTTGTTTCTTTTTTTTTTAATATTAAAAGTGCAATATATTTTATATGCTCTTGTGTCATTGCATGCAGATTTTACCTGAATGGAAGCTACATGAGCATCCACTGAAGAGGACCAAACCCATCTTTGGCACTAACAAAGCCATGGCCAGCAGCACATGAGAGGAAAAGGAGCATAAACAGACTGTAGTGTGCACACACTTCTTTTCAGCCGCAAATGCAGTTCTTGGAGAATATCCCGTGCTTTAAGCTTTTTGCAGAGGCGTACACTGTCCTCATGTTAAAGTTGGCTCTGAACACAGTGATAAAACTCTTGAATGACTTTCCCATGTGCCTTGGAGTGAAGAGTTGTACAGGCAGATGAGAATGTGTCAAGATGTTGCACAGTGCCCTGGATTGAAACCATATTGTGTATTAAAGAGGAAAATGCCAACATGTATTTTAACAAGAACTAGCTACGGCCTTATAAATATCAGTAGGTTATAGAATAAAAACACTCATCATTTTCATGTCATCATGAAAATTGTCGTGATAATTATTTGCACATGTGAAACAAAGCTTAAAACGTGACAGGACAAGAGCCGCTGATCATTAGAGCAGGTTTTGATGATTTTCTATTCATTTTTTAATGTTGAATCAGATTGTATTATGTCAATATTGTTTTTAGATCCATTTGTCTTGGTGATGCAGTAATGTGTTTTAAATGCATGGTGATGACATCTTTTTTTTAAATAAAAGAAAAGAAAACACTGCCATAAAAACAACATCCACATATTTTTTCCACAGATTTGTACAGTTAATGTGTAGTAATATGTCATTAGATAGTATCATAAACTATTTTCCATTTGAAATAAGGAGGTGAATAAATACATGTGTGACACAGATGTTGTTGTCATTTTGTTTGCGAGGCTTGTGCAGCTGGTAAACATCCAGTTCAGGTCAGATATTAAGCTAGTGAGTAAGCAGTAAAAAAACAATCATTTCAAGAAGATATCTTTGCTGAGATCATGATGAAATAAAAACAACTCTATTATTTGTGTGGTCAGCATTGAGTTACAGCCAGGCAGTTAGCTTAGCATTAACACGAGGACAGCCAAACAGCCTGACTCTAAAAAAAACCCTTCTTAGAGTGCCTCTAAAACAAATTAAAGCAACACGTACCCAAGTATATTCTCGTCAATCACTTTTTCCATAAGTAATTTCAAGAAACACAACCAAAGCTGTTCAACCACAGAATTTGCTTTTTAGTGGCAAATTACTGAAAAAGAAAAAAGGAACTTCTTGCACAGAGTGGGGTTGTTAAAACCTGTTTAACATATTAGTTGTACCTTATGTTGTAGAGATCTGCACATTAACTTACTGCTGCTCCCCTTTTGCAGCTCACTTACCAAACCAAAGCAGATTAGTGTGTGCTTACACACAACAAACTAGCATCACAGAATTAGCACACTTCTGCAATGCTGTCTCTCCTTTGTGTACACAGACGGTTTCACCTCTGTCACCTCTCTTGCCTGCCCAGATCTGTATAAATGGAGGATATATACTTGGTACTATTTGCTGATCAACAGCAGGATTTGTTCAGCAGTTAACATGCAAAACAATTCAAAAGTGATATGATGTTAAGATCACTGCAGGGTTTGCCCAAACTATAATCTTTGTTAATCTCTCTTGAGTAGCATCTAACATATCAATACTCACAATTGGGATAGATAACAAAACTATTTCAAACTAAACTAAAAACAAAAACAAAATCCTGATAAATTGTAATTTGCCTGAAAATATTTATACAAATGATGTCCATACCCTCAAATACAAGCATATGTGCTAGCCAAGTTAATGTCTCCTGGTAGTAAATGGTGCTTTTCTATATGTCAGGGTTTTGATTCAAGATTATTTTGAATTCCCTTTTAAATTATACATTTTTTCACGTTTGATACACAAATTTTAAACATTTCTAGATAGAAAAAAAAAGTTAAACAAAGTCAAATACAGAAGATCAAACCACCTCCTCTGGCTTATGATTTCCTATTACACAGCACTCCATAGTTACATTTTCAAAAGCACACCAGGAGGACATCTTGAGGAGTCATTATACCAAATCCCACCCAGCAGGCCCGTGAAAAAAGGTCCACCTGCTGCTGTCAGTCATATACTTTCCTTTTGCTAGAAGCTCTGTCATCCCAACTGTCCTTTCAAAATAGCGGACAGCCGGGCCAGCTGGGAGAAGGAGCTGAAAAAAGAATGTCAGCGTGTCTCTCCCCTGCTTGTACCTTAAATATCTTCCATGCAGTTCACAGGATTTAATTTTAGAAGCATTGAAGCAAACCGTTTCTAGCTGAAGCCAAAGCCAAAGGCTTTTCAGTTTGCTCTGTCCTGATACTCACACAGACCAGGAGTTACTCAATCTTTTGACATCCTTAAAGGAAAGAAACCGCCAGTTGCAGAAATGTCTATCAACAAAGACCTTGAGGATCTTAATGAAGAGGATATTGATGAAGATGAAATCCTTGCAATGCTTTCCCCTGAGGAGCTTAAGGAGCTCCAGAGTGAGATGGATGTTATCATCGCCCCGGATGAGCGTGTACCAGTCGGACAGAGACAGAAGGACCAGACGGAGAAACCCCCGACTGGAACATTTGACCACAGATCCCTGGTTGATTACCTCTACTGGGAGAAAGAGTCTAAACGCATGCTTGAGGAAGAAAGAATGCCTACTACTCTGCTACCCAGTGAGGTAAAGGCTCAAACACATCTTATTAAACCTGTAAATTTAGCTTATGATGCTAAATGTTAGGCCATAATAAGAAATATATACATCATAGCTGTAACCTTAATGCTTTTGTTGCTTACAGAAAGTCTTACAGGCAGAAGCGGAAAAGAAAGAAACTGAAGAAAACTCAGAAGATGTGAAATATGAGGTGTATGAAGTGATCGAGGATGAGGCTGGGGACTTTGGGGATGGAGAAAAAATTATAGAGGAAATAATTGAGGAAATAATAGAAGTAGAGGATGAAGGTGTTGAAAATGATAAAGGAATCGATGTAAAAAATGAGGAAGAGGAGGAGCTACTCGTGCTTAACAAACCTGAGAATACAGAAAAACATGCTGAGCCCCCACAAAATGCAGAAAAAGAAGCAGTAAGTAATAAACACAAGGACCAGCCCATTTCAGACTCAATGGAGAAGGTGCAGAGCAATGATGATCAAGATAAAAGTACAGATCGCCTGCCTACCCAAGAGGCTCCAGAAAGGCCTGAAACAAACGAAGCTACTGACAAACTCCCAAAAAGAGAAGAAATTAAAGTGAACAAATTAAAAATCCCAAAGTTGTCACTGAATAACATAAAAATGACGTCTAGACCCTCAGGAAATGAGACGAACTTGGAATCAACGCTTGACAAGATCCGTAACAACAACCCTTCTGTCACTGAGGTAAATCTCAACAACATAGAAAACATTCCGAAAGAGATGCTCTTGGACTACGTCAACGCCTTAAAGAAAAATAAACACGTGAAAACATTCAGCATAGCCAACACTGGCGTTGACGAAAACATCGCTTTCAGCCTGGCTAACATGTTGAGGGAGAATCGCAGCATTACGACTTTAAACATCGAGTCCAATTTCATCACCGGGAAAGGCATTGTGGCCATCATCCGCTGCCTCCAGTTTAACGAGACCCTCACAGAACTTCGCTTTCACAACCAGAGGCATATGCTCGGTCACCACGCAGAGATGGAGATCTCCCGCCTGCTCAAGGCCAATAACACCCTCCTGAAGATGGGCTACCACTTTGAGCTGCCCGGGCCCAGGATGGTGGTGACCAATATCCTAACCAGAAATTTGGACCGGCAGAGGCAGCTGAGGAAGGAGGAGCAGAAGCAGCAGCAGCTAAAGGAGCAGAAGGAGCTGATGCAGATGTATGAGAACAGTCTAAATCTGCCCCCTGGCTTACTTGAGATGCTGGGATACATACCGCCCCTCGAACTCCTCCAAGAGCATGGACTTGTCCCACCCTCGTCAGAGCTCAACATTCTTCCTCAACAGTGTAAGACAGAGCAGCCAGAGCCGCAGAAGAAGCTCAAACACAACAGCATTCCCAAACAACCCACCACTGAATCATCAAACCCATTAAGGGATGTCCAGTTAAAGAGGACTCCCAAGAAACGTGATCCATTTCTGGAGCTGGACCCAAGGGATGACACGAAACCAGGGAGGCCAAGTTTTCAGCTGAGAAAGACTCCCAAAGTGAAGGATGCAGGAGCTGGAGGGAGGACAGAGGAGAAAGCCAACCTCACTGATGTGATAAAGACTTTGAAACCCGTGACTCGCAGGCGGATGCCCCCAAAGGTCGATCTCACTCCCCGCGATCAACTCCTGAATGATATCAAAAAGAGCAACGTGGCATATCTAAAATCTGTGAGTACCTGGGAACTAAATTCCGATGTTAAAGTCACTGCTTCTGTCAAAAAGGGGTTTTTGGGTTGAAAATGGTTTAAGAAGCCAAAGAAACCTCTTTATTCTTTTGTTTTGTTGCTGTTGCAGGTGCCACTACCCAAGGTCCTGGAATCAAGTGAAACAAGTCTTCTCTGAGACCCAACTTCAGGAATTTCTTCACCGCATTGTGTGCGTTTGTGTGTGTGTGTGTTGTTTTGCACACTACATGTACAGCAGTCATGTGTGAACTTTGTAATAATTTCACAACAACTCTGGTGTATTGATCCACTTTTACCTTATTTACATGCTTTATTCTAAAAAAGAAAAAACATTAAGAAAACGTTACAACGTCCAAACATTAAACTGATATGGAAGCATTTCAGCCTTTTCATCATTTGCTACTTAAGAAAGATTATGTGAAATGTATTTGACTGAGGATAATTTATTTTTAAAGGCATATACATTTATTTAATTCATTTGTGGAGGAAGTTGATTATTAGAGCATGATTTTAACAGAAAATCATTTGAGTTGGGTTATAATTCTTCATACACTCTGCATTTTTCTAGCAAACGAAAAGACAAAAAAAAGATTTCACTCTTTGCCCAAAAATGCATTTTCCCCCCTTTTGTTAAAATTCACTTGTAACGTGAATAATAGAGCTGTTAACGATAAACCAGATGCATCCCTAGAGAAACATTTCACTTGCATGGAAATTGTTTAAATATGCTTGCACTTCTTTTACAAGTAAGAAAATTTGTAATATACCCCGCAGGCAGTTATCTATTTTATGCTATTCTAAATAAGCTTTTCACTTGTTTCAATACGATTTATATTCTTAAATTAGGTTCTTAATAAATATATGCAACTATACTAGTCTTTTTTTTAAACTTACGTTCCCTTTTTTAACTTCATGATTTCAAAAAGAAACAACTTACAACAACAACATAAATTAAATGTATTTTTATTTTTATACAGGACAGTCATGTTCATTGCTTTCTTTTCAGGACTGAAAAAGTCACATAAAAATGTAGATATTTAAATATAATGATGTATAGCATCCACTTACACACTCTCGTTATGTGTCAATGTTGCATGCACAGACTGGAGTCACTGTGCTTGTGCGAAAAGCAACTAGACACACCTGCAAATAAATACTGGTTGTATAAAATAAACGCTTTACACAGGATACCTTTAATTTGGCTTTTCTCAAGGGGAGGTGGTTTGGTGGGGAATTACACACAGGTTGTATACAATTCACTATTTCCTTAGGTTCTGCCGCCATTTTGTTCAGTTCTACATGCTATGTTATAAAAACAATAACATCCAAACAATCAAACTTGCATGTATCATAACAATATATTCAAACAAAGCTGCACTTGCCATTCATTTTTCTGTATTGCATAGCTGTGATCAGAGCAGATACACTCAGGCCGGCCTGCATGGCCAGGCACTGTATGAACAAACTACTGACAGCAAGAAAAACCACACCGTTAGTCAGGTCACACAACAGGATTTAACTTATTGCTGTTCAGATAATCCACTTCTTTTTGCTTAAATTAAGTCATCTTGTAAAACAAAGTGCACTGTCAGCAATGGAAATGACTTCGTTTTAGACATAAATGGAGATGGAAATGTTCAAACCTTTGGTAACCCATTCAACTTCCTGGTCTCATAATGATTGCACAAACCTTTTATTGCTACCCATCTACACACTTCAAAAAGAGTTATGTAACAAATTTACAGAGTATAAAGTAAACAAAAATGAATAATAATGAAAAAGAGAAGTGGGAATGCAAATACCAGTAATTTTACATGTGTGAAGGGAGTGGGAGTTAAATTATGACTCATTGAATAATGTCACAAAAATCTTAATCTCTACTCTATGACACGGTCTTCCTATGGTAAACTCTCAGCTCAAGTTTTACTCCTTCAGTTTGCTTTCAATGAAATCCTGAATCTTGTTCATCCTCTCCTCCTGTTGATCCAGCAGATCCATGATGACACCCATTGGGGTCTTCTTAAGCCCAACACCTTCAATCTTGTTCTCCAGCCTATTCTTCATGTTGCGGAGCCTCAGAGAGGCATGGATCAGGATCACTACAGGAAAAACACAACCAAGTCATCGTTTCTGTGTGAACAGTTAAAGGTGTACTTTTCAGTCATTTATGTGTAAACAGCTTTTGGAAAAACACGGCTGCAAGTAGTACTTCACACAGTAGCAGGTGTAATGACAGACAAATCTTTTTCGCTCCATGACGGGTGGATTGTGAACGCATGACATCAGCTAGTTAATGTGGTTCTCTCCAAATCAACAACCCATAGCAACCCGTCAACAAAGGCAGGAGTGGGCATGTCTCCTGGGATGTAACTGAACTGCTTCTTCTATTTGCTAGAATTTAAGAGCTGCTTAAGATCCAACTTAGTGAAACGGAGACTTTATTTTACAATCTTAGTCATGAACTTGTCTGAACTGCTGAACCTGCTGTGCAATAACTGTGGTGAGTCAGAATGAGAGAGCTTTTAGGAACACCTTGCTCATGTTCGAAAAGCTCTCAGCCAGTAACTTTGTGTGAATCATCATTGCTCGTAACAGTTTTAATCGTGTAACACTGGCCATAAGACAACGCTGGAGCCAGCAGATGTTTGGTTTTAATTGTCTAGATTACACCTGATGAAGCAGAAAAAATTAAAAATCATAGTAAAAACTTGTTAATAGTCATAATCTAATACGGTTGGGTTAATGTTTGAAAACATTTAATCAGATTTTATTTACTTATCAAAACCTTGGCCAACTAATTTGGGGAGAAACTAAGCAAGACTTACGCAGCAAAGGGAAGGTGATCCCAAAGATGAAAACCATGACCCCACCACACAGCGACAGCAGAAAGTAACTGGTGACCATAACACCGATCACAAACAGAGTGGGATTTTTCCTTTTGAAGTTCTTGATTGTGGCCTTGTTTTCTCCAGCCCACACGGAACCCCCAAAGACCAGGGAGACCACAGCACCGCCCAGAAACATGCCAAACGGGTTCAGGAACCTGAAATTTACAACATGAAAATGACATGTTATGCATTTGTTTATGGCTG
>JAVQJG010223841.1:0-20131 GCA_036024015.1 Craterocephalus amniculus
CTGTCCAAAAACTGTTAAAACTATTAAAATCAAATGCAGTTTGATCCTAAGATTAAAGATTTCGTCATTTAAATCAAACTTTTAATCAAACTAATTACGATTCTACTTATACACATGGAGGTAGAGGCAAAAACTATGGGAGCTTTTGCAGCTTATTTAGAATATATTCAACCCGTTTCTGGAGACTCTTACCGCCGTCCGTCCTTCGAACATTGCTCTAGTAAAGAGCTGGAGATGGGTTACAGATGACAAATTTCGTCGAAATCATTGGTAACTTAAGATGTTAAACCTTTTCCTATCCCTTGTTACCTTGAAATGTCCCCCCTCCCTATTTGTCTCGCAGCTCCAGATGAAAGCAAACACTTTACCAACTTACCATCAGTAGGCTCAAACACATGCAGAGCTCCCCCATCCTCTAAAGTTCAGACAGTAAAATGAAAACAGGCAGAGTCTCCTGTGGGCACCAAGCTGATACACACCTGCTCCACAGTGTGCACATGTGCTCGCAGTTTCTCTGTATGGAGCTCATTTGTTGCACAAAAGTGGGTCAGTGTGACTAGATAAAAATGGAAAATTTGCAGCTCACAGCGGATGATCCTCGACTCATTGAGATAATTTGTTCATTTTGTCCTTTGTTATGTAAAATGTTGTCCGGACATCACTTCAGCTTGCCCCTCCAATGAGCTAAAAACCTCACATTAAATAAGATCTCCACTGTGTGACAGCAAAGAGTTGCATTAACAGAGGAAGCAGAGAACCCTTCCAGGGAGGTCATCTACGCACAGAAGTCTAATACACACAATGTTGTGTAGTTTGAAGTTCTAATGTTTTTTTTCTTTTTATGTTTCCACAATCAGTTACATCATTTATGGTAAAATAAAATGAGCTCTAAAGAGATTTCAAGTGGATTTTTGTCCTAAAACGTTTTGACAGCATCTTCCATAGTGTCTTGCTGCGATCCTGAAATATTTTGCTCTTTGAGTGTTTGACTTTGTTTTTAAGCTGTCAGGGATATTTTACTCTCAAACACAAAATGATTTTTTTACATTTCCTCCAAAAGCAGCTATTCTGATGCTTACAAACAATGCACTTCTGAAGGTTTTAATCTAATTACAACAACCTATATGGCTTTTCTTGAACAGATTGTCTAATCCATGTGTCTTCACTCCCCTACATTTCTGTAGGAGAAGAATAACTAGTTTAAAAAATCTTGCCTGATCCCTGTCTGACAAAGCCTGAGTCACCATTTTTCTAAACATTTTCAG
The DNA here is from genome assembly GCA_036024015.1 of Craterocephalus amniculus. NCBI lineage: Eukaryota > Metazoa > Chordata > Actinopteri > Atheriniformes > Atherinidae > Craterocephalus > Craterocephalus amniculus. Next base: position 1,266 of record JAVQJG010223841.1, read on the forward strand.
TTATTGGTTAAGAGACCATAAAAATACAGCTTTCATACATTCAGTGTTATATCTTAAATAGATGCACCAAAATGAAAATTTGCGGCCAAAGCCGAATAACATTAAAATGCTTGGTCAAATGCCAAATACAGAATATTAAATGTGGTTCAGTTTTTCCCCTATTTTCTTTTAATATTGCATAAATAACCTAGAATAAATTAAGTATTTATTGAGAATATCCTCGTGTTTTTAATATTCCAGCAGCCTTTACTTTTCAATAAATCTTTGCTCGCTCTCCTCTTCACTTTTTCACTGTGAAAAAATCACCACACTGCCGACATTTTATCTGGCGCCAGGTCATCTCATCACTCCACAATTTGTGATTGCTACACAGCCACAATTTGGCCTTGCTTTTAACTCACTCCACTGAAGGCCGAATGTAGCTTTTTTTGCACTATTCGGCCGAATATATTCAGTGGCTGAAGTGCAACCCTAGTATACATAAAAGAAGTATTTAAGATTGTGTGCGTATATATTATATATTTTTGGTAGAAGCTGCTAATCCTCTCAGCAGACGTCTTCTAAAACTTCATCCTGCTACTGAATCAAAACTGATGTGTTGCTGCTTTATTCATGATAAAATCTAGCATGATAAAGTTCCACATATAGTTTCTTTGTGTGAAGCACAGCAGAGGATTTTTCCAGTTTCACTTGGGATTCTTTACAAATCCAGTTTTGTACTGTAAAACCCCACAGTTTAGCATCCCAACACCGACTTAGATCTCATTAATGTTTGCCTGTTTGTAGTTCCGAGTAGTGATGAATAATGAATACTGATCAAAACTGTTAATATTTTATTTTTGCCCTCCATATAGGATGCACACAGACACAAAAATATTTGCTCCTGCTCTGAATTTAACTTTTCCATTGCTGTGCAGGGGAGGAGAAGCTTTTATAAGCATTATATCCGTTAGGGGGGGTGGGGCAGGTGTTGAATTTGACTTCCTTTCATTTTTGCCCCTTTTTCCTCTGGTTGTACATGAAAATAAGAAAAGCTCTCCAATCATTAAAGATGTTCTACTTGGTTAAATACATCCTGTAGTAAAGGTTTATTGACGCTTCTTATCCCTTCGGTCATAATCTGTTAATTGGTTGGTAGGCATCAGGTGTTCAGTAAAAAGACATCAGGGCAAAAAAATCCTTATAAAGTGAAATCGCACTGCCAGAAGCCACTAGCGTTTTAATATAGTATTCATGTTCATCTATAAAATAAAAATATACATAAAAAATGTTAAGTCTAAGTCACAATTTTACTATGGAAACAAGAGTAAAGGAAGATTACTGTTATCCTGACTGTGTGAGATGCTGAATGTATTGTATGTATTCATTCATTCATTCATTCATTTATATTTAATGTATTTAGTAAAAAAAACTGATGAAAGAAAGGGTGTGCTGTTGGAGGTTGAAAAAGATTCCTCCAGCTGACAGAAGTTTGAACCCACTGCTTGTGTTACTTAAAACACTGCTGCACTGTTACGATGGTTTTGTGTACAGTTTGCAACTCAAATTAGCGGTACTAGTAGTACTCATGCTTTCTGCTCTGTTACACATGAATTTATCCATTTTTCCATGACAAGCTTTGCAGCAGAAACCACACTGTACCATCTTATCTTGTCCCATCTTTTATTCTGATTCTTACACACTTACACCTGCTCTTTTGTGTTGATGTGACAGATGAGCAATGGTGCGGAGCAATCTAGGAAACAGCAGCGTTCTGACCTCAACGTTCCACTGGAGAACAATAACGTACCTGAGGTAAGATGCTGCTGGAGATTCTGTCACCACCTTTGCCTCTGTATCCATTATCTGTTGTGAGGCCATTTGTATTCTAAATGGGATATATTGTGCGTGTGTGTGCCTGTGTAGGTATGTGTGTGTTTTACCATTTGAGTAAACGAGTAATTGTGTAATTACAACAGCAGCTCATGTCCTCTACTTACGGTGTGATAGCGCGGTGGTAATTGAACAGCGTGTCTGCCTGTGGTTTTATGAGAGCCATTTTTCACTGAGATGTCTGCAGTGTTTGCTTCCTTTAAAGGCTCCGCCCACAGCTCCTTGTCCTTGAGCAGCGTAAGCGTTGTGAATATATGGTGGACTGGTTACAGGATTCAATAGATCCAGTGGGATGAGTGTTTGTTTCCATTTGCTTCGTCTCTCATCCACCTCCCACACGGCAACATCAGTGTGGGATGTCCATGAGATTTGCACTCTCTCCCACTTCTTTTGTGCTTTTGAGCACAAGTGTGTGCAGTAGAAGTGCAAGAGCGTAAATGCATGCAGCTATATGACTCTTAAGTCAGCATGATGTCGGAAAATACAAAAAATGTGTGAATAATTCTGGCACATGTAAGAACCAGATGGAGTCTCATTAATGAAGAGCACTCTGCCTTCTCCGCTTGATTCCATCTTTGATTTTAGCGTGAATAGGAGTAACACATGACTAACTATGTGCTCCATTGATCTTTTAAACACGCTGAAAGCTGTGGTCTGCATCTCCGCTGTTAAAGGGTATCTAATTTTGCTGACTGAAGAAAGCAACATGGCAATGATAGAAAAGAAATGAGTGAATCATTCCCATCTACCGGCCAAACCGGGCAGAAGGATCCTGCAAAAGATCTGGGTGACTGTGGCTGAAAAATCCATACGAATACGCCAGGATTAAGCCCCATTAATGAATCGAATGTTTATTTAGAGACCTCATGATTACGTTTACGTTTATAGGTGTTATAACCAGAAAGCATAACCATGTGTAACCTTAGCAACATTCATAAAGATAATGACACTTACAATCTCTTTTTTAAAAATTGTTGCATCACACTTCTGTCTTCCAGCCAACAAAGAAGGTTGCATCCTTTCCCAGCTTTGTTGATGGTAAGTTCATCTCTGCTTACCTGTTTGGCGATTTATCCACAAACATTGAACAGTTCTGTTACAGCATCCCTTCAGTGTGTCCCCAACAGGCCGGCCATCATTTTTTCTGTGCTATTTACCCACCTTTGGCAGGAGCTAGGCTTAACAGTAAGACAGGGTCTTAGCAGCTTATTTGCTTCTTCGCATCATTGCAGAGAAATGTGTTCTGTAATAGGTGTCTTAGAGTCTGAATCTTCATATTACAGAGTCAGATTAATCTCAGTTCCCCGCAGCATTCTACCACCATAATCTCACAGTCAGTGGCCCTCTCCCGGCTCAGGCTCATCCATCCTGTTATTGCTGCATCTCCACAGCAGCAGTGTTTGGCTCAGTTTCCTCACGTAGCACATGTGCAGTGGTTCCACCCTTTCTATCAGACATACAACACTTTCAGTCACTTTAAAATGTTCTGCCTCTCTTTGTGTTGAATGCATGTACAACAAAAGGAACTTTTTGTGTTTCTATATGTGGTGTACGACTGTGGAATAGTTTTAAGTGAGGAATTGAAGTAATTAAGAAGCATAAGGCAGTTTAAAATGATGTATAAACAAGTTGTATTTATGCGTTACAAGAAGGAAGACAGGGCTTGAGTATTGATAAGATGGGTTAGGTGTTCATTAATAATTTCTGATGTTATGTTTGGAGTACAAAATTGATCATTTAAATTCGGATTGTTTTGTTGCTTTTTTATTTTTTACTTAGCAGAGAAGAAGGGTAAAGGTAGATAAACTGACCATAAAATGATAAATGGAGAGGGGGTGGCCCTTTTATAAATGTTTGCTTCTGCCCACTACTTTTCGGATTCCTGTTTGGATTTGTTGTTTTTTTTTGTTGTATTTATTTGGTGTCCTTTGCTGTCCTGTTTTGTGTTTTGTTTGTCCAAAATACATTTTCATTCATCCTCTCAGTCCCAGGACCCTGCGAGCCAGAAGACCTGATTGATGGCATTATCTTTGCTGCTAACTACCTGGGCTCCACCCAGCTGCTGTCTGAGAGGAATCCATCCAAAAACATACGCATGATGCAGGCCCAAGAGGCTGTCAGCAGGGTCAAGGTACGTCTCACATGCAGCTACACTGACACACTTGCAAGCACAAAAATAGTTTATGCTGCAGTACAGGGAAATCCACTGTAAAGCACTTCCTCTGGATTCTTTTTAAAAACTATGCTCTTATCTTATGAGCTAGCGGAAACTGTCCTGCATATTTTTGCGTTTTTATTGTTTTGTGAAATACTTAGGTTGCAAAATGAAAAAATATTCAATTAAACAATAAATATAACACAATAATAACAGTTAATATGGCTTATACAAGCTGTAACAATGCAGAAGTTTTGATGCTACCAGTAAAGAAGGAATTTTTGGGGAGCTTTGTTGTTTTTAGCGGCACTGGTGACACACAAATGTGTCTTAAACTAAACGACCGGTGCTATGTTTCATGATATACTTGGTCATGTCTCTCAAATTAGTGGATGTGTGGAAGGTTAAAGATGCATTTAAAGAAAACTCAGCAAAATATGAAAATCTACTATCCAAAGTAGATTCTAGTTTATGTGCTTCATGATAATGCCAGTGGCTGCTGAAGATTTGCATCCACATTTCTTTTAATGGACATGAATATTATTTGCATCTACAGCATTCATTATCAACACCAAACATATATTAGCCATGAGTGGTCTGTAAGGGCAGATAGAAATCTTAGTCAGCATGGGCCGCTCTGCATCTGTTTGACACAGCTGGCTGGATAATAGAGCGAGGCTCATGCAAGCCTTATAGTTCCCTTGACACAAGCTCCCTGCTGTTCAGTAATACTGTTGTTATGATGCTTTTTTAAGGTGTTGTTTCCTAAAACTCGTATGGCAGGAACCACTGCTGTATTTGGATGTTTGTTTTGTTATTTGATATATTTGATGATTACTCATATATGGACTTTAAGCTTCAGTCCCATTTCTCTGTGATGGACTCAGAGCCTCTTTATCAGGTGGCTTTTGTGATCACTGTCGTGACACGATGACAGAATTCATAACGGTTTGCTGCGCAGTTGCTACCCAGAGACAAATGTCTTTTATCTACCTCTCATGTGAACATAAACCCAGCTGTGTTCCTAAATATTGAATGACTTCTTGTATGGTGGTCTACTTTTAGAAAGTGACATGCTGTGACAAAGGTTGTAATAGATGAGGTGGGTAAATGTGAATTCACTGTACGTTTGCTTAATCTCTCCCAGATTATAAGTGTTAGATGAGTTTTTTACGGTCAGATTTCAAATGCAAAAAAAAAGCCCAGAAATACCAAACATTGAAATATATGTCAAATTATCATACAAAAACATTTTTATGTCTTTTATTGCCCTTCATGCAAGTTTGAGCCAAAGATGAGTTTCTCTGTAATTAATTCTGCCATGATTCATCCCCATGCTCCTACAGAGACTCGAGATGAGCAAAGTAAAATACTAGCTTAAGAGATGGCCTTTTTCCATGCATGTGTTTTTTATTTTCCACCTACAGTATGATGGTTTTATCATAAACGCTTTGGAAGGGGTGAGCAAGGCTTGGGCTAATAATTTGATTGCACTCTGCAACTTTGCAGCTGAATGTTACTTAATCCTACCCAATGCTGCCTCAAACTTTGACTTTGAAATTAACAAAGTCAGCTCCACTGGCTTATTTGCCACACAGGCATTATTCATACTTATTTGCTCCAGATTCAAGGAAACAATCAGGTAGTACACACAAGCTCTAATTCGGCTCCCTGGAGCACAGAAGTGAGCAGAAATAACTTTACCAGGTAACTTGTGTCAGAGCTGTGTTGCTTATTTATTTATGCAGATCTTTTTGGCATGACATTCAATCTGATTTAATATTTATGACGCTTCACCCCCTCCTCAACCTTCACTCTTTCCTGTTGTCTAACCCTCTTGACACCCTCAATGCTTCCTTTGCAGAGTAATAGATGCCTCTAAAAGCCTCCAATGTCTGTCTTGCGTGCAGGTTGATGAAGCGGCACAAAATAAAAACAGGCTTGTGGCTTTGGGCTGTTGCTAACGCAGCTGTAGCAGTTCCAGGTGGCATAAGCAAACACCCAGTCCTGTAGCTGGAGCTGTAAGGAAAGATCATTTCCTCAGCTTGATGGAGAGAGAGTAGCACCTCAGCTTGAACCTCTTATAGAACAAATGATTTTGCGAGATTATGAAGTGATTAGAGCCTTTAAAAATATGACATGTCAGATTATTCACTCCATGAATACACATTAGCTGAAACTGTTTCCTTGTTGGTCCAAATTGTATACTTCAAACATGGTGTTTTTAGGTTTTTATTTATTCTTTTAAGCAGTCCAGAGAACAAATCTCTAGCACAGTTTAAATCCGCTCTCAGGGCTTAATCATCTGCCATTCCTCTATATTTCTGATTATTTCCCCACCATGTTTTTCCTGCTAATAATGCAGCCTTTTAGTTGTAAGAGCAGAGCCCTTAAGCTTAACCTGAATCAGTGGGAGGGAGTCTTTGAAGTCTTCAGGCTTTTAAAGATAGAGCTCTACCATTTTTCTAGTAGATGCTTTACCATAATACTGAGCTGAGAGTTACATTGAGCGTTCACAACTAATGAAACCAAACAGTTCTGTCACAAATTCACAAGTCAGTGTCTGTTCCCAGCCCAGAGCAATTATTAGTCTGTAATTGTTGTTTTGATTTGTATCTGATAATCAACACGGCTGTGGAGAACCTGATCTCCAAAGCCCACACGCAGATTCAGAGCGCAGTCGCACACACCTCGTCTGTCCTCTGTCTCTCTCCCTGTTTGTTAGATCAGTACAAGCATTCCTGACGTGTGGTTTGGGGCCTTACTGTCTTACCCTTTTTTATTTACTTTCTTTATGTCCTCCTCCTCTTCCTCCTGTTCTTTGTGCTCCTGTATCTGCTGACCTTGTCCCGTCCCAACGCCTGTCTTCCTGCCTGCCTGCCTGCCAGAGGGTACAGAAGGCTGCCAAAATCAAGAAAAAGGCGGTGTGTAATAAACAGAGCAAAAGGAAGAGCCTCTGGCCACGCTCCTTCCACTCTCACCTTCTCTTTTTCATTGCATTTTTGCCTGTCTGTGTCCTCTCCCATTTGTGCTTACTCAGTAAAAAATTGTTGCACTGGGGACAACAATTTTTTCTTTTTGCAAGGTTTTTGTTTTTTTTTATTAGTGTTTACTTGTGTGCATCCAGTTAAGTGTAAAGGTGGTGGAATTAGTCTAAATCAAAACATATCAAATATTTTAGAGCACTGTAGGCTAAAATTTCCATTTCTTTCTTTACTATGACTTCTGCACTGGTTAAGACTGTGTTGCAAGGTTGCAGTAAGGAACTGCTACAACCAAATGTCCAAACAGCCTGTTGATGCAAATTCATATGGAACCAGTATGAGCACAAGGAAACAGAAGCCATGTCAGCATGACACTACTTCATGTGATAGCAGCAGACCATATTGTATACTGGGTTTCTATTATACAGAGCTTTTATTACTGAGAATTAGCCTGTGCAGGAACCTGTGGAAATTGATTGTGTGTGCAATTATACTTATTCAATCTACTATAGGAAGTGAAAGAATGAAAAGCAGCTCTTGAAAAGATTTGAACTCTCAAGTGACTTTAACTGCAGTTTTGCACATTCATGAGTCCTCAGCTTCAACACTGGGCTTCTTGTGGAGATTTTCCCTCTCAGGTCGGTGGTGATATCTTCTGACATTTGCAGGTGGAACAAGATGAACGTAGCAGCTCGTCTTAAATGTGTGAAAGATTTCAGTCCGATTGTTCAGGCTTTGGTTTGGTTGCGCTCATGAAAAGAAAGGCCATCTGATGTAAAGTTAAAGCTTTATTGAAATAAAAACAAGGCAGAAGAAAACCCTCCTGTTTTAATTTTTATCTGTTTGATAGACTGTTTAAGATTTGCTTTCATAATTCGTTGGTTTTGAATGCATTCTCTTCTCTTAGAGTGAAATATTCAGCTGTGGCTCCAATCAAAGCCATGAACAATCACCCCCATTGCTTAACAACTGAAGAGGTTTCCTATCATGAAATTCTGCTTTTCTAAACATACCACTGCTCACTGCAGCCCGCTTCAATTTCAAATTTATCAGTTCACGCCACGGTACTGATGATGATCAGTAAAACAGTACATCACCGCTCCGGAGTCTGGAGGGTCTTATTGATGGACTGTTGCAGACAAAGCATGGTTTTATATCTCCTTCCGATCAATTCAACAACCGGTTGTCTTGGAAAGTTTTCTTTGATTTTACAGACTGCTCTCTGCCTCTGCTGTTTTCTGCAAAATAGATAAAACCCATATTTATCAAGCATCTGGCCCAGATTGTGAACTTAGATAAGATTAGTCTATACAGACTAGAACACAGCCCAAAGATGCAACTTCACTTTTTGCTGAGAGAACACCGGGAACGACCCAAAGCTCATGCCATCTGCAGCAAAACCTTTTTTCCCTAAGTAAGTTAAATTATGTATTTAGCAGATTTTGATTCATTGCATGCTCATATTTTGTGAAGCAGACACATTTTTCACCAACCAAAGCAAAAAAATCCTTTCCTCTCTGCTTGTTCCTCACTTCTTAATTCTGAAATTCAATAGCGTGACTCCTTATCTCTAAACAACCACTTTTGTTCCTTCTAAAAAAGAAAAAAAAAGCGTCTTATGGGAGCTTCAGTCAAACGTCACAGCAGGGAAGTTTCTCTGTGGTTTAGAATATGCAGGCAGGGGTCCATCATATACTGTAAACTGTTATTTATGTCCAGAAAACATCTGTAGACTGTTGCTTTACATCCACTGACCAGATTGGATTTTAAGCCAGTAGAAAAGTTCAGTTCAGCTGCCATCATTCACGTTCACCACATAAATTAGCTCAGTCCATATGTTTCAAGGCTCGAAATTATATTCTGTTCTGTATCAGCATATAAATAATGTAAATGGCTTATCTTTTATACTGTAACATTAACTACGACACTGCAGTAATATCTGTTTTACTTCTTTATCAGCCTGCTCTTTTTTTAAATGCATAAGGCGATATTAATAAAACTAGAACAAATGGAATTTTATTAGTCTGCGTCCCGCAGTGATTAGAGGAAATGTACACAGGCTTGTTCTGCTTCCGCTGGTGTAACAGCCAGCTGGTCGGGGTTTAGTGTTAAGCTGTTTCTTGTGTCGATGCCAGCTAATCATCCTCATGCCAGGACAGCTGATGTGAACCAACACCACTGCCAAATGATTTCCTTTTTTCCGATGTTTCCACCTCACCTTTACACTCAGAAACTTGCTCACCTGACAATCATTTGCCCCAGCTGGACACTGGAGTAAACATGCTTGCCGTTTGGATATTTTTCATACATTTCACATCAAAATTTTTCACACAGCTGTGCTCAAAGTGTAAAATCAAGTTTGCTTGAAAGCTCTTGTTTTATGTCAGAGGAATATTTAACCCTTTCTTTTGTTTGTATATTTCCTCAGAATGCAGATGGAGATGCTCAGACTCTTACTGAGGTGGATCTGTTCATCTCGACCCAGAGGATCAAAGTCCTCAATGCAGACTCACAGGTAAGTACCTCATGTTTCTGACCGAAACCCGGGAGAATGAAGGCAGTGTTTTATTGTTACAGCACCCATCTGCACATCAGGGAAGTGTTGTTGGGCGGTTGTCATAACTGCAGTTTAACGGCTGATGCCAGCGGCATCTTATTTCTTTAATCTAATGACGTCACAGTCAGAATTCCCTTAGACAGAAGAATAGACTCTGCAACCCCCTCCCATGGGGCTCAAACATCTGCGAAGGCTGCCTTGTAGTTGTCCAAAAATATTTTTGAGGGAATATTGAGTTAAATCATAAACTCTGTTTTTGTTGTAATTAAAAACTACATTTACTTTTCTTATTCAGCAACCAAAAGTCTTTCCATTCATACAGAAGCCTACAGTATGCCTTTACATGGAGCTTCCGTGTGAAGGAGCAGCAGTACTCCCAAGACTTCTTCAGATTGGAGCAGTGCAGCAAAAGTAAAATGTACATGTGATCGATGATTCATTTAGCAGGATTTCAGTTTTATCTGCGGTCTGGCCGTCTGAACAGCGTCAAAATGTGCGAGCGTGGGCAGCCGCCTGGCACAAAATAATGTGCTGCAATGCAGTGTCTGTCTTCCTCTCTTTTTCATCTGGTTGCTACTGGTCCTCGCATTCTGAGTGAAAAGTCCTCATTCTGCTGTTAGGAGCTTTATGCAGCCTGAGTGGGGCACCTGACTTTGATTCATGGTGAGAACATTGTCCAAAGGCGGGCTGGAGCAACAACATTAATTAGCCTCTTGTAATAAAGCTTAATGAAATAACAAAACTGGAATGAAATTTAGCATGTTGTCATAAACAAGAACAAATACGACTTCCTCCCAGCAAACCCACGTGAGCTTTGAAGTTCCGATCTTCTCTAAATTGTTGGTTCATTCAGAAACAAACGCCTGGTGCAATCTGCATTAGTGCACAAAACTATTATTAGGCTGAGTGAACAAACACAAATAAACACTTCAGATCAACACAAACCCTTCTGAGTTTTCTGCACCTGTTCAGAATTATCAGATTACACACTGTCTTGTTTACTGAGGCGTTACTGGGCTATAACCTGATTATATAGCTGTGTTGTACACAAAAAAAAAGATTTGTTTGTTTTCTTTTTGTTTTACTTCTATCCCATTCTCCGTCTACAATGCAGCTAAAAACGTGCCGCAGACTGGCTGCTTATCATTTTAAGGTATGACAGGGTAATTACTAGGGACTGGTCTTAATCCATCATCTAATAAGTGGCTCCTGCCTGAACACAGCAGCACACGAATTAGTCCTTTGCGACACTTTTTCTCTGCATTTATAGTCATGTGAAGAAAAAAGCACACTCTTGTTTTCCTTTTGAAATTTTCCACTTCCTGTCATCGCTGCAGAGGAATTTAGTCCACACTTCTGCACATTATTTAGTTTTTAGCTTTCCTAAGCTCCTGGTCAGGGTTGATTCTTATCTGTTTAGTTAATCTGTTGTTTATTTAATATTGAGCTTCAGGCAGGTTGTCCTGTTGCATGACTCAGTGTCAGGTAAACTTCAGCTGGCCTCACCTATGACTGACACAGAGGAGTTCATGACAATATGCCCCAATCCCAATTCATCACCCCCTACTTATCTGTACTTAACGTACAACCTTTACAGACTCAACCCATGCTTCTGAGAGGCAAGGCTTTCTTCTGGCCATCTTGCTGTCATGAACTTTAGAATTTAATGTGCTAAATGAAGCCCACAGTCGGAAAAATAGCACTTTGGTTTTTGTCATTTCTCTTAGTATTGTATGGTGTGAACTTGAAGTGGACTTGCTCGGATGTCCACTCCTGGGGAGATTGGCGACATTCTTGAATTATTTTGTTTTAGCATAGAATGACAAACTCCAGAAGTACAATTTACTTCTCTAAGATCATTGCCTATGTCTTATGGTTTCCACCTGCTGAAGCTCAATTTAACAAGTATTTAAAAGTAGCAGCATTTGGCTGCTATTTGCTATTTCCCTCGTTCTCCCTACAGAAATAAGCTGCTTCTGCAGTTTAGCTTAGTTTTTGTTCAATAAAATGACAGTTTTATGTGACGTGTTCTTGATCTTCTGAGCTTGTTTTTATTTATTTGTAAAGCTTGATTAGGACCAGATGATTGTATTTCTATCCCATTACATTAGAAGATTAAAAAGGGTACTTCCTTTTTCACACCATTGCAAAGTGGCTTAAATTACATTCTGCATGAAGAAAGTACCATTCATTCAAACTGAAAACTGAAAAGTACATTTTTTATTGTTTTACATTTTATTGCCCGTAGACTGATGGCAGTATTTGTTGCAATAAACCTAGTTGTCCCCAGTAACTGTAAACCTGTGACATCATGAGCTTTCTGGGAACAGCACCCAAGACAGGGAAACAGTAAATGTCAGTGTAATCGAATGTTTCATTTCTTGTAGATATCTGCAGGAGATGAATTCGTTTAATTTCACGGCTCATGTGCAACATCCCTTATCCCATAATCCTTGATTCTGTCACACGTGTTGGCATCATCATCATCATCATCATCATCATCATCACAGTCTGCTGCTGTAATATTGAGCTCATAGATTCACACTTTGAAACTTTACTGAACTGTGGGGTCATGGGGTGTAATCTATAATACTTCGGTTACTGTGCCGACAGGAAACCATGATGGACAACGCATTGCGCACCATCTCCTACATCGCCGACATCGGGAACATTGTGGTCCTGATGGCCAGACGCCGAATGCCTCGTACAGCCTCACAGGACTGTATCGAAACCACACCTGGTGCCCCGGAGGCAAAGAAGCAGTACAAGATGATCTGCCATGTCTTTGAGTCTGAGGATGTAAGTGATGCAGAAATAGTTTCATGTGGGACACTGGATGAATGGCCTAGCAGTTAATAAAGGAAAGTACGTTGTTATGTTTGTAAGGGTTTCATGTTGGCATTGTTTAATTATTTTCTCCGCTTTCGTCTCAGAACTTGCTTTGTTTTTGTCATGTTTGCTTCACATTGTTGCAAAAAATGCTGTCGCTACCATGAGGATCTTTCAAAAAAGGCCTTTGTGCAGCTCACTGTAACTGATTAGAGCAACCGGCTGATGTGCAATGATGTTAACTGGCTGGTCACTGGTGATTTCTTAAATTTATTTTTTCACTCAATCAGGCTGCTGCTTGCTTTCTTGGATTCAGTGAGTCTTGGCAGCACGAACAATGTAGCAGTGAGGGGCCAGCCGCTCAGTCTCTGTGCCAGTTGGTATAAAGGCTGGACTCCAATCTGTCCGCCTCTTCATCTCATTTTTACTGCCAGGTTTTAAAGGCCGGCCGGAGTTCTAATGGAACCATTCAGCCGCTCATCCATCAACTTATAAACTGTTTCTGTTGTTGTGGCTCCACTGGCTGCATGCAGCGTTGTTTCTTTTTTTTCTCTTTGTTTTTCTTTTAGTTTGTTGGGTTGTTGTGCAAAACTAATTCACAGTGGGAGTTTGAGACTTTATTGTCCACATGTTCTGCAGCAGATTTATAATTATAGAGCATGGTTAAACTGGAAAGCGGGGAAAACAGACCTTCCTCATCTTTTTTTACTACTTCGTAATAAAAGAATTGTTCACAAATTCATTTGTTCTTTAAACTGTTACAAGTGCTGAATCTTGGTTGTGGATTACATTTTTCCACCTGTTTTCTCTTTCATTAACCATCATTCATGGGTAAAAAAGAAGATTATTGGACCTTTTCTCTCTCAATACAAAGAAATCGGCTATTACAGTAAAAATCAATATAAATGAAGCCTTGACATATTCCTGGCACACTCTGTCCCACTATTGTTTGACATAGGATGCTTTTTTACCTTCAGAGTTGTAATTAATTTAATGAGAACTCATTGAGGATTAGTGATTGTTGCTTCAACAAGAAAAACAAAACAGGATTACAAATGTGTAAAGGTGTTTTACATAATAATTCCTGCTTTGCATTTTGTTTTCAGGCTCAACTCATCGCTCAGTCCATTGGCCAGGCTTTCAGTGTGGCCTACCAGGAGTTTCTAAGAGCCAATGGCATCAACCCCGAGGACTTGAGTCAGAAGGAGTACAGCGACATCATCAACACACAGGAAATGTACAATGATGACCTCATTCACTTTTCTAACTCTGAAAACTGTAAAGAGGTGGGTGTACATTGAATCTTTGCTGCACGAATAAAGTCCTCACAGAGTCAAGGTGCACGCACTGTTCTCTGCAGATCTGTGGTTTGTGTCAGTGTGCAGGAAATAAAACCAGACAGAAACACTTGGAGACTTTTTAAAAGTGCTGCACAAATCCCGCTCGTGCTGCTGGGCCATTAGACAAGCATGCAGCTGTTGTAGCTGTTAACTAATTTGACAGATTAAGAGACAGATGGTACAGTAAAATCTACTCGGAGCACGTCAGCTCTGGCTTTTTCTGCTGCAGCGTTTCTTCTTTTGTTAACTGCGTGCCCTGGTAGTATGAGACGTAGAAGCTGTGAAACAGTGTCCTCTTTATGATGTGAGACACTCCAGTGGCGCCACTACAAACATGCTATATTGGAGGCACTTTAGTAATTTGTAGTGATTTGTGGAACTGGGTTCTCTTGAAGTACTAAAGCTTCCCAAATTTGATTGTGCTGAGAACAAAAGTGTTTTGTGCTCTTTAGTAACTGAAAATATAATGAAAAAAAAAAACAAAAACAGTAATGAACAGTTATGGTGAGTCTGAATAGAAACTGATGTCAGATGTGCTCTATATGAGTTAGATAAGCTCTTTTGTTTCAAGTCATCTATCTACATTATGTATGCTCTCATCTGCAGTGGCTCTCTGCAGAAGCTTTGCATGTCCTGCTTTAAACTCCGTTATAAAACACAGTAATCATCTGTAACATATGAGTCATTTTTAGGTCGGGTCTCTGAGAAAATCAAGTAAAATATAATAGGACTAACATCAAATAAAAACTCAATTTGGCTACGAAATTGCCGTGGAATATATGAAAATATGCATTTATTATGTCTAGTGTACTGAAGGTTACCTACCTTCATGCTGAATCAGCACTTTTCAGTACTCACTACATGTTTAATTAAGTTTCAGTTTACCAACTTGAGTCTAAAACTCTCTCTTTAACGTGCTCCTTTGTTTATAGGCGATCCCATTCTGCTCCTCTGTTGTTCAGTACATCTGTGCTCAGTGTGGTTTCCAAATGTAAACTGATGTTTGGGATCAGGGGGAAGAAATTCATCAGAGAATCCATTTAAAGATGAATCCCCACAGAAAGCAGCATCCAGCGTAACTTAAACTAATTCAGAGAGTTTAGGAGATTAAGGTACATCACTGCATTAATACACCGTTGCTGCATATCCAGTGGTGCAGAGATGCGGTGCTGCAGATTGATTTGCAACATTGCCTGCAACAGTCTTACGCAACCAGAGATATTAATCCTCCCGGGGGTAAACATTTCTGATAAATCTCTGCCTGCTGATAAATCTTTAAGTTCCATCATGCCAGCTTTGCGCTCTGCGTTCCAGGGTTATTGTTCTGACACATCTGATCCATAAAAGTCAGCCAGAAAAATGTTTTTGCTTCTTTTAGCTTCCACGTTTAACAAATGACATTGGTGTAAGAAGTACAGATTGCTCATCATACTGTGGGGCTGAATGAGGTGCCATTCAGAAAAACTACAGCTTACTGCATCAAGATGAGAAAATGTGTCGTTAGTTATGACGAGACTGTGCTCAAATGGGGTTTTACACAAATATAGGATCGTCTGTTTACTGTGTTCTGGTTTTGCTTAATGCTAGGTGAGTTCCTGTTCATGAGTAAATATAAAAAGGACTTGTAATCTGGCTCTCCACAGCTGCAGCTGGAGAAGAGTAAAGGGGAGATCCTGGGGGTGGTGATCGTGGAATCGGGCTGGGGCTCCATCCTGCCCACAGTTATCTTAGCCAACATGATGAACGGCGGGCCGGCAGCTCGCTCTGGCAAGCTCAGCATCGGAGACCAGATCATGTCCATCAACAACACCAGCCTAGTGGGGCTGCCGCTCGCCACCTGTCAGGGAATCATTAAGGTACGCAGGCAGCCAGGATGTTTTACATACATCATGAAACCACATGGCTCATTTTTAATGTTTGCGTGTCTGTGATTAAGGGCTTAAAGAACCAGGTTCAGGTGAAAATGAACATTGTCAGCTGCCCTCCTGTAACCACGGTCCTCATCAAGAGACCAGACCTGAAGTACCAGCTGGGCTTTAGTGTCCAGAACGGCATCGTGAGTATCAGCTGATTTCCTCTTAGGCTGAGTTCAAGGACATTGTTAAGCTGTTGGTACCAAGCAAATCAATACATATTTTACTCAATTTACCTTCCAAGTACCGACACATCATTGGAAAGCTAAGATTCTTCAGATTTGAATGTTCACAATACAAGTTTAAACCTTCAAAGATTCACCTATACAGTTTATCTTTGAAGTCATATTGTACTCCAGCAGCAGATGATGCTGCAGTAAAAATGGTCCTGCTACATCAGCAAGGGTCCAATAAAAGTAATCCAGCAAAATAGTCGGTCCACACCTCAGCTTTCATCCATGAATGGTAGTTTCAGGTGAAAACTGAAGGACTTTAAGGGGTCAATTCATTTATTCTCTTTTAAAACAACCATAAAAAAATTGTTAGATGTAGTTGATGTGTATGTTTCACATCACTGTCATTTAAGATGAATCTCCTCATTAATTTACTATTCTTTAAATCCTTTCACTGTCTGTGTTCTCCAAGCATTTAGAGACTATTTTCATTCTTTCATGTTTAGAATGACGAACCTTGAACTTTTTGTGTTTTTTTTTGGGTTTTTTTCTCCAGATATGCAGCCTGATGCGAGGAGGCATCGCTGAGCGAGGTGGGGTTCGCGTGGGTCACAGGATTATTGAGATCAACGGGCAGAGTGTGGTGGCCACAGCGCATGAGAAGATCGTCCAGGCCCTATCCAACTCTGTTGGCGAGGTTAAACTGATGCTGACACACAAAACGACACACACTGTAAACACGAAGAAAACACACACGGATTTAAAAACATGTAATGTAGCAGACTGAATGATATTTTTACTGCCTTAAATTTAGGATTTTAGTTTTAACAGACTTTTAAATAAAATCTACCGGGGGTTTAGTGAAATACTGTTAACTGTTAAATTATAAATACAATTTATTTTAAATAATGCAGTGATCTGTAAATATGCTTCACTAAATAATGCATTTAAAGAAAATATGACCAACAGCAACAATTTATTTTTATATGCAAACTGTACATGCAAACAAAATATTTGAAAGAATGACTTGGAAAATGATTGATGGTTAAAATGAACAAACACACACACACACACATTGTGTAACATCACAGCTTATAAGATGAAATGACAGCAGGTCAGTAACGTGACTGGGAATATGAAGAGCATCTCATCAAAGTGGAGTCTGTCAGAAGTAAAGATGTTCATAGGCTCATCACCCAGTTAAGACCGGGCCAAATAATGTGGAAGTGTAATTTTTCTCATCATTAACTAATCATGGTTGAAAATTTATAAGAGAAGCACAAAATATTCTTTGAGCAGACTTACTTCAGACGAGAAGGAAAAAACATTTCCACTACAGAAAATGACTACTGCTGTTGAAAGAAGTGACGCAACCGTGTGGTAAACATGCCACAGCTTTTGTAAAAGGGGTGCAGGAATTAAGCTGTAAATAGCACATCTTTGTAAAAACAAATACAAGCTTTTACAATCTTAGAGCTGTTGTTTTCCTCTGATTTTCTATCAATTAAGATTGGCAGAGTAGTCTGTTCTCCTTTTATTTACATTGTATGAGACGTTAGAGTTTCTCTTAGTGGCAGGTTGAACATTACATTTCTGGATATTTCCAGTTTATTAACACTGTGCTGTTAATTCTCTTCCTCCAGATCCACATGAAGACCATGCCGGCAGCCATGTACAGGCTTCTAACAGGACAGGAGACACCGATGTACATATAAATGACAACCCATTCATTAATTCATGAATTCATTTAAATTCATTCATTTAATTTCTTTGGGCTGATCGCTTCGATTCTTCATCACCGTTCCCTTGTCTGTGCTTAACATGCAGCAGCCATTTTCATGTCAGGAGATGCTTAATCCATCTAAAGAAGCTGAAGAGTGTGTGAGTGTGTGTGTGTGTGTGTGTGTGTGTGTGTGTGTGTGTGTGTGTGTGTGTGTGTGTGTAAAATGTTTATTTATATTTTCTGTATGTGCTTTTTTTTGGGTTACATCAGTGAATCAGTGTGGACAGAGTTACAGACTGAATGTCAGTTTTTGTTTTTTTATTCGTGTGATGCAATATTATATTCTCTCTATACGTTCTGTATAGTTTAATTTTCCTCCCTCTTAATTTATTTCCATGTAAATACATATTTTGCTAATATTGCAACTGAAGGCAGTGGGGAAGGTGACGCCGCAGCTGCATTGTAAATATTTACTGAATCCTGCTGTTCGGTTGAAAGCAGACCATGATGATGGCAAAGGCACAATTACATGCCAGATATCACAATGGCTGCCCCTAAAAAGAGGGAAGCATCCACGTTTGAATATGTACTGTACATGTGAATCAAACCAATGCTTGCAGCAGGGGTTTATGGGAGAAACGCCATATCCTTTTTTGATTTTCGGCATTTTAAGGCAATACACAAGTTCAACTTCTGAACAGCAAGTCTTTTCTAAATCTCATGTAAAAACACTCAAACGCATTTAAATAAGCAACAACGAACATGCATTAATTATGCTTTTGATATCAGTCATACGTATGAAGGATGACGTTTCTTTCGTCTGCTTCTCTCCTGTTTGGTCATCTTTGTTGTTCTGACTGAAACTCATGCATAGGAGTGGACTGTGAATGTAACTGTGTTGTGCGAGCTGTCTCATTGCCATAAGCAGTATTAGAATGTGTGTAAATAAAGGGAAACTTGTCTAGTATTGTGCTCGTTAAAAGAAAAACAAAAAAACAAAAAAAACAGGTTTAGTCACCACAAACATCCGCCTAACTGTAAATTGGCCGTCGGGCTTGAGAGGGACAGAGAGCTGTGAATCACACACACTGACAGGAAAAAAAAAGCCTTACCACGGAGTAATGGTCTTACAATCCATTGTAGTACATTTTAACCGTACAAACTTTGTCTGTGTGCATGCCTCGTAAAGTAGTATCATGTCATTGTGGCAAGATAATAAAACTTGAGCTGAACCTGGCTGGCTGGATTTTCTTTTGTTTTTTTAAGTCATTATAGGTTATTTTATTTATTACTTCATGTACAAAGCAGTAGTAGAGCCTT
>JAVQJG010223844.1:0-32192 GCA_036024015.1 Craterocephalus amniculus
TCTGTCCATCACATTAATCCCATTCAAAAGTAGGTTTTGTTGTGTGATAACGTTTGAGCCAAAAGACAAATGACTTTTAATTAGGTGAGATAATCCTGCAGGAATAGCTTTGGTTATTAAGTTGAATTCTTTTAGTGGGACTGGGATCTGAATGAAAACATTTAAATCTGTAGAGAACTACAAAAAAACGTGGACACGTAACCCTTGACCCTTGAACGTCATTTTGCGTCATTTTGCCGGGAATGGTGGACCACGTGTCCCATGCCGGCGTGCTTGTTCCTCCTCTGATTCACTACTTTTCATTCTGAAACGAGTCAGGGCAGGGAGTGGGTTTGCAAGATGGCGGCGCGGTGGGGAGCAGGCGAGGAGACTTTATCAGCGTGCAATATGGATATTTTCCCCATGGAAACACTAGACAAGGTTAAGAATCTCTTCTACACTTTATGTACAAATGTTTAAATGTCGCCATTGTAAGTTTTCTTTGCTTTTAAACGTAAAAGTTCAGTGTGCTGGCTGTACTGCGCATGTAAAAGTGACACGTGGATGCAACTGTAGTATAACTACAACTTATTTATCAAATACTCTTTGTTATTATAGCAAGTGGAAAGCTCAGGGATTAAGTTTTTTAGCAGATAACGCCACATAAATGGACTGGCATTCTTTAACTGGTTATTGTTAGCTAGGATGTCAGAAGTAGCTTAGTTGCCTTGCTAGGAAGACAAGAGACAGGTTTTCCTTCTCCACAATCGTTATTTTTGCAAAATATGTAGTGACAGTTGTTTTGTTTTTAACACCTGGCTTAGCAGGAGTTCCAGTGATATGAACGATGTCAGGAATTCACCAAGAAGCTCCTTGTTTGGATTTGATTGTGATTGTGAGGGTGTACAAACTGACCAAAACACACGTGGTGATAAGCACAAAAACATTCTCCAGAGCCAGTTTTTGACACAGTTCAGTGTAGATTGTATCCTTTATTATACGCTTGACAGTGGAACTGGTGCTTCATTACTGATGTTGGAGTATGATTTATAGGCATATTGCCAGCGCATTTCAGCAATGCGTCGTTAGCTTAATAGTGTTGAACCCACTGATTTAATGTCTTTTACATAAATACAGTCTGCTGTCAGTGCTGTCACAGACACTATTGTTTACCAGTCCTAAAACTACTGTAACTTAAGAAGATTTCATACAAAACTGTAAATCTGTGTATCCACATGTGGTTTAGTGGTGGTGAATCACATGTTGGAATTCTTCACACATGCGCAGAGAGAATTTAACGTCGACCCACACAGTCCTGTAAATTTAAAAAAAATAGTTTGGTTACACTGATCATTTTATGAATAATAAAATGATTATTTGTGCATACGTATGTAATTATGCATTTCACTTTAGATTTTTAAACGCAGGGCATGAGAGACAGGGCCCTACTCTGGTTTGTTGTAGTGCAGCACGTGGGCAGGCGGGCTTCCCTTTGGACGGTGTGAGGCAAGGATCAAACATGTCTGCGCACTGTATGCATGTAGACACACACACGTGGGACACTGCTGCATATTTAGATTAAAAGTTCGATAAGTTGGTATTTATGTTCGCACCTAAACAAGGAGCTGTGTGTTGGATTTAATGTAACTAAAAACATATTTAAGTGTTTTGCAGTTCATTTAAAGCTGGTCTACAGTATAAGGATTACTTGTAATTTAAACCTATATTAGGATATTAGTTTTGATCTAAATTAGAAGTTGATTATACTTAGTGGGGCAATAATAATAATGATAATTAAATGACATGAACTGCACGTCCTAATCTTTATTTTATTTATTTATTTTCAACTGAAGCAAACTGAAAGTGGAGTCTAGTATACTCATTACTTAGTTAACTTTACTTTGTTTTTCAAGACATCAAAGAAAATCAAGATTTAGTGGCTTATCGGTTGTTCTACACTTTCGTACAGAAACCTTTGGAACAGATTGTTGAGAAATCTTAAATATAAAGTTAAACCCCATGAACTATTTTCTTCTGCATCTTAAAAACTTTTGCATGCATTTCTTGCTAAACTGATTTTACGACGTAAAATGATTGGATAATTGTGAGGTCTTTAAAACTTCTGTTTGAAGCTGCAGCCTTGTGTTGTGGCCACATTTTCTAAATTCTGTGTTTGCTGTAGTTGCTTGCAGGTGCTTATGTATGTAAGATTCCTGTTTGATTAGAAATTTGTTTGCTACACCAAAAATTCTGAAGTTTCTCTTCCCTCTCTAGAATCCTGGGCTGAGCTCTGGAGAAATTATGGAAGTTCTTCAAAGCTGCTTAGACCCCTCCATCCTGTCCATATTTGATGACACACCAACAGTGGAGGCAAGACTAATTTCAGCGATCTAACCGTTGTTTTGTTTTCTTTTTCTCATGCATCGTCTGATTTGTTTGCTTATGTGCTCATTCAGACTAAAGGATTGGATGAGGAGAATGAAGCCACGCTGCTGACAGCTCTGACAGAGATCCTCGACAATGTAGACGATGAGAACTTGTCACCCTTTGACACACTGCCCGACTCTGACTTGCTGTCCAATCAGAAGGGCAGGGAACACTCTCCGGTCAGTGCCCAGCTGTCGCGCATAACTCTCTAGACATCAAGCATGTGGTTTTCAGGCATGAGGCAGAGTGAAAGGCTGACCTCTGTTTCCTTCCCATCGAGTTAAACCTGAAAATGATGACAATTTAATGATGATTTCCTCCCTTTCATCTTTCATTCTCTAGATCAGGAGAATTTTGTGCCTGTCCGATTGCCCACAAGAGAGAGACTCGATGTCTAGCACAAGACCTATGTCGACAGGAAAGGTAGATTTTTATTTTATTATTATTTTTTTCTTCCACCATTCAAAGAATCTGCACAAACTCTTAATACTGACAGATTCTTCATTTGACTGGATTTCTGTCTCCCTGTCTGTACACAGAGCTTATCCAGGATGTTGGCACATTCTTTCCAGGGGAGTGATGGGGAGGAAGAGGAGGATTGCTCTCTGACTTTGAGCCCAGATAGGCAGGGTTCATTTCCTGAGCATGATCTGCTAGATGTGGAAGGTCTTTCTCTCCCACTTCCTATCACCTTGGAGCAGGAAGGCGAAGATGAGCTCTCAGTAAGCCTCGGAGACTTTGTCAGACATATGCACCCATACTGCATGGCCATATGTGTGGAGAATGAGCTCGGGGAGCAGATGTTGCCCGAAGGAGGCATATTACTTGAAGTTGTGGACCAGGGTGAAAACGGAGAGCCTATCTTGGCCATCCCAAACATGGATCTCCCCATTTCTGTGCCGTTTAAAGACCTGCCACCAGAGAATGAGCATAAAGCCTCAGACGAAGCAGAAGACGTTGCCGCTGACACTTCAGAGCATATAATCGTAGACGATGATGAGGATGATGTAACAGTCAACAAGGCTCCGGCGGGAAGTGCTGCCCCTGTGGCACTATGTTCAGATGTGAAAGATGAAATTGTCCTTAAGCAACAGAAAGAAGAGGAAAAAACGAAAAGGCCCTCACGGAGGAAAAAGAAAAAGAAATGCAAGGAGTCGGGGCGGCTCAGACCTGCAGAGGGAAGGGTCCTCAGGAGCAGCACCGTGAGAAAAACGGCAGAAGAGTTGCCCAAGAAAGTTGCAAAGGTGCCTCTTTCTTCTGCTCCACCCTCATCACTTCTGAAATCTAATGAAGAGAAACCCTGCCAGGCAGAAAGTAAAATACATCAGCATGGATCAGATGGGAAAATCTCCAGTCCATCATCACCGCCATGTGACGCGTTTCCGTTAAATGCTGCGCCTCAGGAAGGTCAGCCCATCTGCTCGGCTGCAGCCGTGAGCTCCCAGCAGGCCTGTGCTGCAGCAGATCAGCCGGTCACTGAAAGCCCGTCAGCAGCTCCTTCCATTTCCCCGGCCAGAGTTCCCTCTCAGAGCCCTGCCGCTGCTCCTGAGGGCCCGTCCGCTGTCGGCGTGGCCCCAGCAGCCCCAGAGCCCAAACCCAAGTCTCTCAGTCTGGCGGAGTACAGGCGGCTCCGGCAGCAGAAGAAACCGGCTCCGGTGGAGAAGCAGGACGACAACAGCACCAAGTGGCCCAGCCTCCCAGAGCTTCCCAAAGAGCTCCCCCCTATTCCCTGCCTGCCGGATCCCAACCCAAAGGACCCCCGGCGCACCAACCCGCAGGCTGCTAAGAAGGAAGATGAGGAGGTCAGACCTGCCTGGCAGCCAAGAGGACCCTGTGCACCGCCCACCCCCGAAGCGCTGCTGGTGCCTCCAGCCTACATGATTTCCTCATCAAGCAAAGCTGCTGCTGCTGCCCATGTTGCTAAAACCCAGCAAACACCTGACTCTACCCAGCTACCCCCAAAGCCCCCAACTCCAGCTAGTAATGCCTGGAGTAAATCAGACACACACCCACACACTACTGCCGCACCTTCTCTGAAACCCACTACCCCACACACGGGCGGTGGGAACGCTGCTCCTGCTGTCACAGGGGCGCGGGCTGCAGTCGGTGAGCAGCCCCCGTCTCAGCCTGCACATCCAACGTCTGCACAGCTCAAAAAGATCTGCTCCATAACCACTACACAAGAGATCTGTTCCACCAGTACCCCCCCACAAACCACTGTGGCTTCCCAGGATGTGCCTGAGCTCACTGCTGCTTCCTCAGTCAATCCCCCCATCACCGATGGCGGGAGGTCCTCCAAACCCACCGTCAGCCAATCATGTTCTTCTGTTGCTGCTGTTCCTTCGGACTCCCGTAGTCCTGTGACTCAACCTGATGTGCTTGAATCTAAAAAGAAACCCACTACAGTGGTGAAACCCCAAATAGTAAAAAGCGCCACGCAGGAGTTGATCGAGGCGTTCACCAGTGAAATAGGTGAGCTCAACTTTAATCTGGGATACCTTAACCTAAATGTTAGTGCAGGGATGGCTTCCATTTTAATTCTACAGTTTTAAAAGGTTTTTTTTTTTTCCTTTTAACGGAAGCATATTTAAGCCATTAATGCAATGATATCTTATTGGTTGGCTCATGTGTGAGAACGCCCTTACCAGGAATTATTTAGTAAGCGCTGATGATGTGAATTTGTTCCTCCAAAATCAAAGCATGCGTAAGCGTGCTCTTGTTCAGTTACGCACACAGAGCATTTGTGTGGATGTGCATGCATGCCGATCCTTCGCTGACGATGTAGTGGTTAAGCCTAATTTTCTGATGTGTTTTTGTAGGAATTGAAGCTTCTGATCTGACCAGCTTACTGGAGCAGTTTGAAGAGACTCAAGGTAACTAAATACAGTCCAATTGTGATCCAGAAAGTGATCTGTAATTTGTTATTGTTTATTTTTATTTTCCTTATGTTTTCCATCGAGTTTCTTTTCTCTAATGTAGTATAAGGTCAGCTGGTCTGTTTTACAGTAGGACGTAGAAGTTAACACTAATGTAGCCGGAGGATCTGTTTTCCCGGATTTAACAGTAGTGGGTAGCACAACATTGCGCAGAAGCGGGTTGGAGGACTTGAAGTCAGGGTACTGTTTCTTTAAATATAAACCAACTTGTATATACAACTCGTTCAGCGAAAGTGACCTATTTGATCCAGAAGCTTATCTGACCTTCCCCAAGTAGCATGTTTTAATGTTTAGGTTGGTAGGTGCGTACTTGTGACTGTAGATAAGGTCCGCAAATCCATTTAACTCTCTCCCTGCTGTCTTTTTGTGGGCGGATGTATCGGACCCAGTGTGTGATAACAAGCGGTTGGACTGTACAGTCGCTCCCATCTGTACCTGAGATTATGTAACCATTATACTATATGCATGATACAGCTGTACTAATAGTAATAACACAAACATGTGCAATTGCATTTCACTCTTTGGTTTTCCTGTCTGTTAGTCGCTGTGCTAATGCACTTACATTCCTGTTCCCTCTTCCTTCAGCCAAAGAGGAGCAATGTGTACCGGAGGTCTCTGGTAGAGCAGCAGCTGTAGGAAACTCGAGGTGAGTTACCCTACAGCCCTCAAGCTGCTCCGTGTCATTGATTTTAAATTGGAGAGAAAACAAAACCTGGGTGTGACATAAACCCACCAATTGCCAAGACCTACCGCAAACCCCGCCATTTTTCTGGCCACAGTAACGGCCTCTTAAATCTGGATTTAGGCTGAGCGTGTGAGTTACGCTGTTGACGGCTTTGTTTTCTTTGCAGCGCTGAATTGGTCCCGGAGAAAACTGTTGTGGAGCGTGTAAGAGCTAATGACCTCTCAAGCACTGCAGGTAATTTACTGTAACCTTTAACCAGATAAAAAGACGAATGCTTTAGTGCTTAATACATTTATATGAGGCAAATGTTTTGTGTGAAGAACTCTTCAGATGGTGTAATCGCTCGTTCCCCTCTGCTCTAGCTCTAACGCCTCCAGCCACTCCTCCCCACCAGATGTGGAAACCTCTGGCCCCTGTAACTCTACTGGGGAAGAATAAGGCCTCAAATTCGAGCCCGTCTAAGATTATCCAGATAGAAGCCCAGCCTTTGCCCCCAGCCAGGTCCCAAAGTAAACCCACTTTTGCTGCCACCGCTGTAGCCCCTCACTTGGCATGCATGGATCATGACTACTGCCTTCCCAACAAAGGAGAGGCAGGCAAACGCTGGAATGTTAAACAGCAATCCTCCATCACTATTAAACCTATCAAGCCAAATGCACCAACCACACAAGCCCCCCCCTCTGCCTCGCCATCATCTGTCCAGCCTGTGAATCATGCGGCTGCAACCAAAGCAGATTATCTACAGGCCAAGTACCAAGAGAAGAAGACGAGCTACGGGCCGGAGGAAAGTTCTGTTCTGGACACTCCGGATGCTTCTCCGTCTCGGCAGGAGTCTGAACCTGCTTTTAGAGTCAGGAGCCCCAGTAGAGGACCGTTGGGGAGGTCCTATCGTCAGCATGCCTCTTCTCGATCACCAAGTCCCAGATGTAGTCCTAAAGAGAGGACCGGTGGGCGGTCCAGGAAAAGAAGAGCCCGTCGTTCTCCCAGCCCTGCATCCAGCTGCTCAGACTCCTACTCTTCTAGATCACGCTCTCCAGAAAGGAAAAGGTTTGTCCGGCTGTCATTTTCAAGATGCTACTTTGTTTTGTCTTTTTGGTTGTTTTTTTTCACTCTTGGCTGTTTTCAAACCAATTTTTTTTACTTTTTCCCGTAGGCATCGATCTCGCAACCTGAGCAGCAGTTCTTGTTCCTCGCGTTCGTCCTCCCCCTCTCTGTCCCGTTCACCTCCCAGGAGGAGGAGGCACTCGTATTCATCCTCTCGTTCTAGATCCTGGAGTCGCTCCAGATCGCGCTCTCAGTCACCTCAAAGACCGGCACAGTGGCACAGAAGCAGACAACTATACAGGTACAATATATGAATCTAGCTTATCTGGATAGTTGTCCTTATGTTGGCTTAACAGCAGTTTTAGCAAATGCTTTAGCTCAACCATAAAAAAAATAATAAAAGGCTTCATCTTTGCTTCTATTTCCTCCTCCAGTCCCTCTTATAGTCACGGTACAAAGATAAAAATGGAAGAAATAAAGAAGTGCAAGGAAAAAGCTATTGTAAGTTGATAAATTGAGCGTCCAGGGCTCAAACCAAAATGAGAATATTGTAACTGTGACTCACCAAATGCTTTGTCCCGCAGGAGGAGCGCCGAGTTGTTTACGTTGGTCGAATCAGGGGAACGATGACCCAAAGAGAACTTCGGGAGCGTTTCTCGTTATTTGGCGAGATAGAGGAATGTACCCTGCACTTTAGAGACCATGGGTAGGTGCAGGGAATCCCCTGATTGTATAAAACAAGCATGCCTGCTTTTATTTTGATTTAAGGTAACTGCACTGTCTTTGAACCTTCCTGGTCTTACTTGTGATCTCTAAGGCCAAGCTACAGTGCTATATAAATTCAAGCTTGTTCATAACTGGGGCCTCCTGGCTGCATCCCCAGGTTGCTCTTTTAAATGCAAGTTACATCTGAAAACAACTAACACCTGTCAGCTTTGTTTCTGAACTTTTTGACAAAATGTGATTAAATTGTGGCTGTTTTCCACAGGGACAATTATGGGTTTGTGACGTATTATGACACCAGGGATGCTTTCACAGCCATTGAGAATGGGAGTAAGCTGCGCAAACCCGATGAGCTGCCATTTGATCTCTGTTTCGGTGGAAGGAGACAATTCTGCCAAACAACCTATGCTGACTTGGGTAGGGATGGCTTTGCATTCTGGACACAACAAAAAACTCCTGATGGCCTCACTGTCGTTGGTAGAACACTGAAAATGTTTCCTGCAGTTTATATAGTATATTGGAAGTAGTCAGTATCTAATCTGAAGTACACTGCAGGAATTTCTGAACGTTAATA
This sequence comes from Craterocephalus amniculus, assembly GCA_036024015.1. Lineage (NCBI taxonomy): Eukaryota > Metazoa > Chordata > Actinopteri > Atheriniformes > Atherinidae > Craterocephalus > Craterocephalus amniculus. The sequence continues at coordinate 8,369 of JAVQJG010223844.1, forward strand.
TAAATTGAACGTTAATATAAATTGAAAATTTATATTCACAACCATCTATAAATTGTTTAAAAAGAGTATACTGTGCTTCCTTTCTCCTCTCTTAATTTTAATGTCCTTTTTTTTCTCATTTCAGATTCGAGTAGAGAGTACGATCCTTTGCCTGTGAAAGGCAAGTTTCATGCACTAGACTTTGACACTTTACTGAAGCAGGCTCAGCAGGGACTGAAGAGGTAACAGGAGGCCTGCCGCAGAAAGCAGCCGAGACTTACCTCAGAGCCGAAGGCGGTTCCGCACCTGCAACACTGTCTTTACAGTTTAGTTGTTGCATTCTTTTGTTTTATTTTGTTTCAAAAAGATAACACCTTCTATTGAAGTGAGAATTTATAGTGAAACTGATTAAAGTTAGAAAAAAAAAAGGAAGACATGGAAAAATTGATTTTTTTTTGTAAGTTTATTTAAATGTACAATTGAATTTAGATTGTATTGAGAGAATCATTTTAAAAGGGTAAAACCGAAATGGAGTTCCCTAATTACTGGGAGAGAATGTAATACATTGAAATGTACTACAAGCTTAAATAAAGTGAAACAAATTGTTTACTATCTCACTTGACTGTTTCTTTTGTTGATGTTTAAATTATATCAAAAAATATAATGCTTGTGTAATGTATAAGGTTGAATTTAAAATGACAATGGTGTAAATAAGTTGTGCCTTTTTTGCAGAAAAAGTATTTAAAGATTTTACCAGCAGTCCTCCAGTTCATCAAGGTCTTCATGGATCAATAGAAATAACCAGTCATGTACCAGCTCATCTACATAAACACTAGTGACATTGGTTGCCAAATCGATCCATATCAATGCTTATCTGGAATAAACTGAAATTATTTACCTCTGATCCAAATCTCCAAAGTAGCTGTTGGGGCTTGAAAAGCTCCTTCAATAAAGCAACTTGGAGAATATAGGGGGATATATGTTTGAGACCAGTATACAGCACACAGTATACCAGTACAGTAATAATCTGTTTAACATAAAATATACATGTATGCATTGTATAGTAAAATTATGTATATATACTCAATTTCCTAACAAAATGGTAAACATAGCCTCTGTATTTTGCTGACTACTTTGCTCCAGATAATAGTTTGATCACAACAAATGAACAGCACCTCCCTTCTGTTTGAAAATGGTGTTAAAGCTCAACTACATTCCTAATATGGACTGGAATCTCAAGATGTGGGACAGCTATGGAGATAACGTACACCATCTTAGTGTTAATCTGAACCGTTACAAGTTATGGGACTCAGCAGCCTATACTTTACGATGTGACCTGATGAGGTTTTTGGTGCTATCTGCAATGTATTTCTAATTAAACCCCAAGACATTTTGCCTAAACGTTTAAGAGATTTTGTGCAAATGAAAGGAGTTCAAAAAGTAAGGCTGCTTTCGCCATTTTGATTGTTTTATATAACATAACCTAGCACAAAACACTAATAAGACCATTTAACATGGTCTATTCCTAAAATGTTACGCTTGTTGGACTGCACGTGTTATCTATCTCATCACGACCGTAATATCATTGTAGTGTTTTGTCACACTAATCCAGTTTTGACTGGTTTGAGCTGGTTCTACGAGCATGCGCAGTTGGTGTAAACAGGAAGAACCAGCGAAAAGTAGGTTAAATTTACCATAAAGAGCAGAGAATGGTCGAGCCAGAGAGTACGGCTATCTCGAATTTCTTTGTGTATTAGCCAATTTACACGATATTTACCACTTCAAAGCATTTTTGTGTATACATTTTCAAATAGTGGCAGAGTTTTTGGGAGAAAAAAACAACAATTCGCTAAAACCACAAGCTGTCCAACCTAAAACGGGGTGACGCGAATTGTTTCCTTCTTGGTTTTGCACGGCGGGTTTGCCAGCTTAACATTTTTGATACGGTTCTTCCGTACGTTTAGTGTTTTTTCTGAATTTTGTTCCGTCGAGGGAAACCTTAAACGATGGTTCAGAAAGACAAGACGCTGGAGACTCCTCAATTAGATGTTGAGCCAAGCCCCAGCCCAGTCTCTGGAGAGGCTTGTGTGGAGGCCCCGGGCCCTGTGGAAGACTCCGGAATTGGTGTCGAATCTACGGGCCACAGAAAATTCGTTAGTGGTGTCGTGGAAGGTAATGTTTTTGTTAAATATATATATATATATATAGCATATGATTCAGTTGTTGCATGTGTGCTGTGAAAAATGCTGCACCAGTTCAAAGTCCTATCTGTGTGTGCGTATGTGTTAGTGGGGGGTGAGAGGAGGCTCACTATATTAGTGGGGCAATAAAAAAATCGTTTAAATTTGTGTTAAATTACCGAGTACACATTGAGCTTTTCTGCTTACTGAGATCAAATATCTTCGGACATTTATATTTTAAAAAATGTAACAACTACATATTCTGTTTCTGCTTCACTGCATTCTTATGCATGTCTACATTCACTGTATTTAATTTCTTAATACAATTTCTTAATATGTTCTCATTAAAATTAGAACATATTTGTCAGTAATAATTTAAAGTAAATATTTATTTAGATTTTATTTTCCTCTAGGGATCACCAAATCCAGACGTCTTGGGCCAGTGTGCTGCAGGTTTTCATGACCCCCTGCTCCAGCACACCTGTCTCAAAATCAATTGATCCAGCAGCCTCTGAAATTTTGCACAATGACTCATTGATTTGAGTCAGGTGTGTTGGAGAAAGGAAACATAGAAAACCTGCAGGGCACTGGCCCAAGAGCTCCAGATTTGGTGATCCATGCTCTATTTGTAGTAACATCTATTAATTATCAGTTTTAATAAGTTACAAATTAAGATATTTTATTAATTAGCACAGGGGGTAAACAATTACTTATATGCATAAATGGATTATTCAGTGATAGTCCTTACACAGACCACATCCTGGGACAAATTATTTACAGAAAGAAAGGTGCTCAATACATAATGAAAATAAAAATGTTCATGTTTCCTTATGTAGGCTTTTATGGTCGCCCATGGACAATGGAGCAGAGAAAAGAGTTATTCAAAAGGTAAGGTACATACTGATTAAATCCTTGTTAATAAGATCATTACAGAGTGACCTTGGTGGATAATGTGTTGGTACATCATTGTATTTCACAGGCAGCAGAAATGGGGACTGAACACATATCTTTATGCACCCAAAGATGACTACAAACACAGGATGTTCTGGAGAGAACTGTATTCAGTGGAAGAAGCAGGTGACAACTCAATAGATTTGGGGATAAGCTGTCTGGGGGCAAAAAGAACAGGAATCTTGCATGCCACCTAATGTAGCCTGAATATGTCAATTAAGTTTTAATGAAAGCACAAGACCAATTATTTTTCCACTCTTTTACCCATAACTATCTTGTAGAGCAACTCATGACTTTGATTGGAGCTGCCAAGGAGCATGGAATAGAATTTATCTATGCCATTTCCCCTGGATTAGACATCACCTTCTCAAATCAGAAAGAGGTTTCTGCACTCAAGAGGAAACTTGATCAGGTATTGCACTATTTTATGTAGTATTACTATCACAAACAGTGCCTTAATTTTTTTTACACATCTAATCATTTTGCTTTATTTAATACTGGCCCCATCTCTTTTCCTTTTAGGTTTCTCACTTTGGCTGCAAGTCATTTGCCTTACTTTTTGATGACATTGACCACAACATGTGCCCTGCTGACAAAGAAGTGTTCAGCTCTTTTGCACACGCTCAGGTTTCCATTACCAATGAAATCTACCAATACTTGGGAGAACCTGAGACCTTCCTCTTCTGTCCTACAGGTACCTCAGTTCTTTGTCTGGTTTCTATTCACATTTTATGTATTTAATCTGCGTATTTATGTGTTGTTCTTTTCTGTTCCTTGAAATGTAGAGTACTGTGGAACATTCTGCTACCCAAATGTCTCTCAGTCCCCCTACCTTCACACAGTTGGAGAAAAATTATTGCCTGACATTGATGTGCTATGGACAGGCAAGTCTAAATGTTTTCTTTCAAATGCCGGACAAAATATCAATTTTCAAGCATACATGCATATTAGAGTAATTGGTAAAATTATTTATCCCTTTTTTCTCCTTTTCTAGGCCCCAAAGTGGTGTCCAAAGACATCTCAGTGGAGTCCATAGAGGAGGTATCAAAAATCCTGGGGAGAGCCCCTGTAATCTGGGATAATATTCATGCCAATGATTATGATCAGAAAAGACTTTTCCTTGGACCGTACAAGGGCCGCTCTACAGAACTCATCCCCAGACTGAAAGGTGTCCTCACTAACCCCAACTGCGAGTTTGAATCAAACTTTGTAGCGATCCACACTTTGGCCACCTGGTACAAGTCTAACATGAATGGTGTTCGCAAAGACGTGGTCATGAGTAAGCAGGATTTTTTTTTTTTATCCGTTATGTGTTGATCTTTATATGTTGTAATGTATTGAGGTTAAATTCATATTGTAACAAGATACACATTTATGTGCTTTGTCTGTATATTTTATCAGCTGATGGCGAGGAAAGCACTGTATCCATCCAGATCAAGCTGGAGAATGAAGGCAGTGATGAAGAGTTAGAGACTGACATGCTCTACAGCCCCCAGCTTGCCCTGAAACTGGCTCTCACAGAATGGCTGGGAGAATTTTGTGTGCCTCACCAATACAACAGTAAGAGCAATCCAAATGTTATATTTTTATAAAAACAGATTTTCTAGAAAGGGTATCGGGTAGGTAGTTATTAAGTTTATTATAAAGGGCACATCCAGTGACATTTTACTCTTTCAGGCCGGCAGGTGCCTCAGAGTGGTGCCAAAAGCACAGCCATTGATATAGCGTCTATGGCAGCGTCATCTCTTTGTTCCTCTACATCAGTCACCACCGTGTTCCAGCAGCCCATCATGTCACCCGCCATGCCGCCTCTTTGCCTGGATCCACTCCCACACCCCTTGGTAAAAACACCTCAGGAAGAGGAGGAGGTTAGTTTTACCTTATTGTAACCCAATCTAGTTTGTTTTCTTTGAACAACTGTTTGACACCAAGGTCTTTGTTAGACTTGATATTTGAATAACTGAGCTAACTAATTTTACACCTGTCAGTTTTTCTCTCTGATTACATTATTAGCTTCAGTGTTCTGTTTTATGGTTTGATAGAAGATGAATATGTATTTAATAATAAGCATTAGTCTACCTAATAGAAGAAAAAAAAATTAAAAAAAATCACATCACTCAATGCTTGTGCAGGTGGATGTGGAAAAGAAGGACTCGGATGAAGAGCCCATGGAAATGGTGGTTGAGAAGCAGGAAGAGCCTGAGGCAGAAGCAGAAGCAGACCCGGACGAGAAAATTATTGGTCCAATTTTGGCTGACAAAATGACTGAGGACCTAAAGCCTATGGATACGGACAAGGAGAGCCTGACAGAGTGCAAGTTGTCTGAGGAGTCTATCCAGGAGGATTCTGGGAGTGATATTGCCCCCATGCAGACAGATGATCAGCTTAAACAGGTGCTGCAAGATTTTCAGATGTTTATTCTTTAATTTTACATTTGCTGCTTAAGGGAAAACTGTGTTAAAATAGTCTTTGACGACATGTTACTGCCAATTTGTGTCTACAGGATGTGTTTGTGCCTGGCCCCAATGAGAAGCCACTGTTCACAGTGGACCCCATCTCACTTGAGGACCTGTGCTTGCTGGCAGAGCTCTTCTATCTGCCGTACGAACATGGACCCAAGGCCATGCAAATGTTAAAGGAGTTCAACTGGCTGAGAGCCAACAGCAGCGTTGTTAGCGTCAATTGTAAAAGGAAGGAAAGCGACAAGGTGGGCTAATTCATTGAAATAGTGTTGTAAAGAAAATGAGGTCTGTGTGAGGTGTGGATCTGAAAGCAAAATGGTGGATGTGTACTTCCCTTACTGGCCACTGGGTGGTGTTGTGATGATTGCAAATGGAGTATGTTTGTACAACAGAGTGATCTGTGTTTGTTTAATCAACAGCCTCCCTCATTAAGCCATCTGCTATTTTCCTGACATTTTGACATGTGATCATGGGAAGTTACACTGTTTAATATTTGTACAAGAATATGGGTTAATAACATGTGCTGCTTTTTCTACTTGGGACAAAATGTTTGCTGTATAAAGAAAGGCAAGGACAATACAGTGCTGTCCCCTCTTTTTTTTTATTTTCTTCTCCTGTGTTGCTCTCAGGTTGCAGAATGGCAGACACGGGCAGAGAAGTTTGAGGAGATGTGCTGCTCAGTCATCCAGATGTTCACACGGTTGTCTAATACAGCCAACCGCACCATCCTTTATGACCTCTACCCTTACATTTGGGACATCAAGAGCATCATTTCTATGGTCAAGTCTTTTGTCCAATGGCTAGGTATGTATGAGGGAACCACAAGGCCTTTTATCCTTAGAGAACAGTAGCTTAGCATCAAGTCTGGTAATCCTAACCTACATTATTCTCAGAGATGCATTTTCATAAGATAAAAAAATCATTTAGTAAGATGATTTTATGGAAAAAAGATGTGTAATGAATACATCATTATTTGGTTGCATGAAGTTTGCCGTAGCTCAGAGCTATGTAGTTTAATGGGAGAAAATTGTATTTAATGCATCTTTCACCATGATTCTTATCCAAGATTTAAAGCAGTGTAGCTCTCAGTTGGGCTGCACAGTGGTGTAGTGGTTAGCAGGCCGCGGGTTCGAGTCCCAAGTTGGTCAGGAGCCAGAGGGGGCATCTGATTCCGGCTGAGGAGGGGTTTGACACTGTGGCCTTCCTGTGTGGAGTTTGCATGTTCTCCCCGTATATGCGTGGGTTCTCACCGGGTACTCCGGCTTCCTCCCACTATCTAAAGACATGCATGTGAGGTTAATTGGGCACTCTAAATTCTCCCTGGGAGTGAGTGTGTTGAGTGTGAGTGTTGGCCCTGCGACAGACTGGCGACCTGTCTCGCCCCTTGACAGCTGGGATAGGCTCCAGCACACCCGTGACCCAATTGGATTAAGCGGTTCAGAAAATGGATGGATGGATGGATAGCTCTCAGTTTATGAACATCACCCATGTATGTAATGGGAATCTGCAGTTAATGCATTAAATTTTAAAAAATAGCAGGTTATTATTAGATCATCTTAGCAATGGTCAAGCTAAAGCCCTCAATTCTCAATAGATTTGATTCTAAAACTGTGATCATGTTTCACACATAATTGTTTTCTTTTTTCATGAGACTGAATGCCGCTTGCATTGCTTGCATAAACCCTGATTATTCCATTAGTTGCTCCATATTGATGATGTTTTTAACTGGGTTTCTGTGGACAATGTCCTAGCAGGGTTACTGCTGCTTGCTGTGTATCCAGTAACACCACTGCTACATTCCCTCATAGACAAACTTGCCTCCATTTCTCTGTCTCTGGGGATGGGTGCCAAGGGGAAGTCCCCATCCCCCTCCTCCTCCATGCCCTAGCGCGCACGCGAGCTTGGAGAGCAAGTTAACTGACTCACTGTGGAAGGCCATTCTGGTGCATAAACAAAACTAAACTTATCCGACATGATTGTTACCATGAAGCATATGATAAGGAAGGAGGAAGTTTTGCGTAACTGCCTCACTGAGTAATCTTTACTGTGAGGTTTTGGGGGATTTTTTTTACCCCCCCCCTCAAATCATCTACTCTGCCTGTATCAGAGAGCCATTGCTTTAAAAGAGACAAAATATTCTTTTGCTCTTTTTATGCCACTATACAACTCTGTTGTCACATTTATTCGATATTGTGTGCTCTGATACAGGTTGAGTGACACTGATGGATAACATCTCCATGTTTTTGGAGTGTTTTTTTGTTTGATCTAAAGCACCAGCATGGCCTGTAGGTTACTCCCTGTAACCCAGTTTCATTTACAGGTTTCTGTCATGTCCAGCTATATGGTAAAGCTGAGATCTCAGCCCACAGTAGAACGCAGCAGGCAGCAACCCACACTGGAAAAACCACGTCAAATTCATACTACAAACTCAACCACTAGCATCACTGAGGAAATCGGTGCCCCATACATAGTTACCTAAAAACTGCAGATTGTCATAAGGTTATTAAGTGGTGACTTCTGCTGTTAGTACAATAAAGTTTCTGTTTTTCCATCAGCCTTCATGTTTCCCCTTAATAGAAGCTTTGCAGACGGCACTTAGTCGCAACTTCCCTAGTAATTGTACTGAGAACACTTACTAATGATTATTTTCTACTGTTTTCTCCCTTCACTATGTACAGATGGAAGAATCCACAGTACAAGTTTCTACTGCTATTGGATCGACAATGGCCGATGTATGCACAGTGCAGGCGTCTTTTCTTCTGTTCATGTTTGAAATTGAAATTTGTAAAAAAAAATTCTTCGATGTAAAAGAAAGTATTTAACGAGAGGAAGCAGTTCTCCGGATGAAGTCACATCTTGCGCAGCGATTTTTGGGTTTGGATTCCAACTGTTAACACCCAAATTTCTCCTTGGCAGCATCTCTCTAACGTATTGTTTTTGTTTCTATCAGTAGGCTTATAGAAATGACTCTGACCAGCCGGATGCACCTACCCAGAGGAACTTTGTGCTTGACTTTTAAATTTAACCTTGCCATGTGAAATTCATCCTACACTCAGGAATGTCTGATTGCATTGAGCTCATACACAGCAGGTGGACAATGAGTGAAAAAGCCATCTGCATGCAGTGATTGTGTTAAGACAATCCAGTCAGAACGGGTGATCCAGGTGGAAATGAACAGAGATTAGACTTTGTCCAATATTGTCTGTTTTTATTTTGGATAGCCAGGTTCAGTTCCTTCATGTGGGTGCATCTGAATGCTGTCATGTCAGCTCTTCACAGGAATTGTTTTGGGTATCATTGTGAGGTTTATATGGAAAGCAAGGTTAGATGTCCTGCATGCGCGCAGCATTTGTCTGGTCACATGACAGGGTTTCTCGTCAACCAGGTGGGATTTTGTTAGCAGCAATGCTGTTGTCCAAAAATTTGTAAGAGCCCTGCGTGCTTTAGGTATGTGCTGCTCTTTGTGTTTCGTTCCTGTAGTGTATTCAGCTGTGCTTTGTCTTTACTGGTGCTTTCACTAGTACGCTGGAGGCCCTTTAATTTGGGGAACGTTGATTCTGCCTCTTGTTCCATCTTCCTGGTTTTTAATGACTCATGCTCCTCCGTCATGTGACAAGGCAGATACGATGAGAATGTGACTTCACACGGGGTGCTGAGATCCGTGGGGTGATGGCAGCTAAAGATTTCTGTTGTGATCTTTAGACGGCATGGATTTTGGCTCCAGTGGTCATTATATTTACTAATTCCATCATTTTTTCAATTAGTATTATCCTTACTGGAATACCAAGGATGGAAAACTGCACAAAATGACTGATGTATGGCCTGCATGGCATATTGTGTGGAGCTGTTTTAGAATATTTTCATTACACAGAGAGTTTAAAAAGGTGCACAGATTTGTAAATGTAATTTCTGACTTGCGCCTGATTTCCCTCAAACATGAAATTTAGGTGCCTGAACCCCATCTTATTTTTTAAAAAATTATTTTCAATATAGTTGGTTTATTCCTCATTAGGTCCTTTTTATGTGCTAATGATTAAACCAAAATTTATGTAATTTTTGTTTAATACTGCTACTAGATACATATTGCCCCCTTCATTCCCACTCCCCTACTCCCTTCATCTGTATCAGAGAGCCCCATCCTGTGGTAACAATGTCCGCTTGGCTCTGCTCCTAACAGGGTGTCGTAGTCAGTCCTCAGCACAGTTCCTTAGAGGAGACCAAGAGCCCTGGGCCTTTAGGGGAGGTCTAGCAGGAGAGTTCCAGGTATCTAATGCAATCAAATGGAAAAAAAAGTGCTGTGAGAAAGAAAATGATGGTAAATTTGCAAAGGTATGAAGGGGTTTGGTCTGTCAAAGGTGAGCTGATTTTAATGGACCAGTCTTTTCAACATATAGGTTCCATCCCCCCCTCCTGAAGAGGAGGATGTCCTTTTATTGTCATTGGAATATGGTCAGGCTGTGAGAGGGGAATGGGTGGCTTGATCCTGCCCTGACAAAGCAAACAGCCAGTGTTAGGCACATCATTTATTGATTAATAAGTTTCTTTCAGCAACTGCCCAAGGAGATGCTGGTTTTCCCTGGCGCATGCAGCGCAAGCGAGCATGGCTAGGTTTTATTTTCATGACATCTCATTTCTTTGCAGGAAAGCACAGCGCACAAATTACCACGGCAACTTTTTGCAAGCGCACGCATAAGCATCGCAGCGCTAGCGAGAACGCAAGCATGTGAGCAGTGGGAAAACTCCATGATTAAACACACCTGGCTATTGAAAACAGTGTTTCAAGCCGAGACTTAAATCTGACAAGGGATACACTATGAAGTAACTCGGCTCAAATTTGATGTGCCTCTGGTTTTTTCCTGGAGTTTCTCTGTATTTCTGCGCCAGCATCATTGTTTTTCTCAACAGGAGGGTCCTGCGCAGCGAAATATTGCGATGCCTTACAAAAGGGAAAGGAGCATCTCCTTCGGCCAGTAAAACCTTAGTCAGACCAAAACACAACCCCTTTATGACTGAAAAGCAATATATACATGATGTGGTTCTTGGCAAAACTTTGAGAGATGTAACGTTTGCTCTTGTTGCCCACTGTCAGATCAACAAGGAACAACATTTTATTTACAGATTGTTTTTTATGAACAGTATTTGTCATTTCAAACCGTTTTGTTGCAACCTGTTGTTCCTTTTTGGGTTGATAGTGTCTCAACTTGGCAAATGTGAAGTCAGGCGATCAGCCAAAGCAGCACAGCACACCTATTCTCTGTGAAACTTAAAATTTTTGTTTTGATACCCACAGAGATTGTTGCCAATAGAAGCGGCAAACGATCTTTTCCACCAACCTCCACCTTCTTTGCCGACCTCCAAAATCTATACCATAAGGCCTTACTTTACCAAAGATGAGGTAAGATGCTTGCTTGTGACTTAGGGCTGGGCGATATGAACCAATTTTCAAATCTCAAAATTTTTTCTTTAATCATGATATAGGATATATATCTTGATATAATTTTTTTTGGTCAAGTAACAAAAAGACAGTTAAAATTTATGGCTTTGAATGCTAAATGTGTTTTTACAAAGGATCAGAAGCACATGTGCATTAAAATAAATGACTGGAATTGAAATATGTGTATTAAAACAATGAAAAATACTTTTCAACCACCATAACAAAGATACAGTTGTGAAAAATGCTTAAAAAGAGATACTTTTAACTCGATATTCCCTTATTCTATATCTCGTGTGACAAAGTATCCATATATCTGAAAATAAATTACTCAGCCCTATTGTAAGGTCAAAGTCCTGCATGCCTTCTTTTTTACAGGAATTGAAATCCTTTTTTGATGCAGGTTTATTTGAATAAACAGTAGGATGCACAAATGATTTAATCCTAAATGCTAGTATTCCCAGAAAAAGTATCCCAGTTGAAGCTGAATTTACCACAGTGCTAATCTGCTTGATCCTTGTGGTGCTTTCATTGACTTCGCTTTGATTCTGATGTTGAAATTTGTCATAATCTTTAAAGTAATTCTGTTTCAAGTCATTCACTAATATAACTATCTGCTTCTGTTGCAGGCTGCAGTCTATAAAATATGTAAAGAAATGTACCGTGAAGGAATGGAGGATGTGCCATTCTCTGAGGAGGATCCTGACCTCATAGGAGACAGGTAAAATGTGGAGATTTGTCTATTCGCACTCGGCCCTGGATAAAGCCTCGGCTGTTTTCTGTCCCATGGTGTGCAGCGTGAACTCAACAAATCCTCACAATTCATTCACAGGTTGGTGGGCGGACTCCTGACTCTAAGTTCAGACTATGGTTTTGTGCTGGAAGATGATGAGGGGATCTGTGGTTATGCTCTTGGGACTGTAGATGTGAAACCCTTCATCAAGAAGTGCAAGTTAAACTGGATTCCCTTCATGCAAGAGAAATATACCAAACCTGACTGTGAAAAGGACTTGACAGAGGCAGAAGTATGATCTGAATCTGTTGTAGTATCACAACATCCATCAGTCTTGTGCTTCTCATTGTTGAATTTACATTACAAACTACTTTTCATCCTTGCAGAAGATGATGCTGAGTTTCCATGAGGAGGAGGAGGGTCTTCCAGATTCGTTCCTGTCCAACTTTCCTTCTCTCATCAAGGTTGACATTCACGCCAAAGTCACTGACCCCAGTGTGGCCAAGAGCATGATGGGGTGTTTGTTATCTTCACTTAAGGCCAATGGTAGGTGGCTGTGAACCAGAAACCTTTTTCATTGTCAATGTGTGTAAAAATTTGTCCAAAAGGAGGACCACTAATCTGAAACAAAATGAGAACAGGGGGAGTTCAGATTCATAATGTAAGAATTTCCAAAGCAAAGATATTACTGAATCCTATGAGACAATGATAAATCTGTGTATAATCTTGTTTTGGAAGTAATGAGTTGTGAGGATATTTTTCATAATTTCTTGCCTCGTTTTTCACTTTTAGGTTCCCGCGGTGCATTCTGTAAGGTTCGACAGAGTGACAAGCGAATGTTGGACTTCTATAGTAAGCTGGGATGCTTTGAAGTGGCCAAGATGGAGGGCTTTCCCAAAGATGTCATCATCATGGGACGCAGCCTTTGAGGAAAATCCTGATAAAATAAACAAAGAAGAGCAAGATAATTCAGTATAAACATATTTGCTACCTTCGTGGAAAACTTTCATGATGATTTTATACTACATTACCATCTGGGTTCACCCGGGAGATCTTCTTTTTAGGATTTGTCTGAAGAAGCACAGCAGTCGACAAGTTTCCTGTTGCTCTTAAACGTTATTGCTCAGCTGGATTCAGCAGATCCAGAGCTAAAATGTCCCAGGAGTCATCTTTGGAAGCTCCAGTCAGTAACGTACAAGTGTGCTACTTGAACAACAATATTTAGGGGCGCACTTAGTCTATACGTCTGGACGGAAAAAAGAGAGCTCCATAAGCCTTTTTCCGTAACATAGATTAATCCCGTACTCTAACACAGATTGTCTGTGTCTGAATTGGTAGCAGAACTGTGAAATGAGGGTGGCCCCCATCTCGGGTAGTGTCTTAAATGACCCACGTCCTGATGTCCCATCTTCATGTAGATTACCGATATTGGCGTAAGTTGGACACAATCATGCAGGATGTGAGGTGCTTTATGGGTATTTGCCTTTCAGCATCACACGGCAGTATTCTGATTTGCTCCACGTTTAGAGATGGAGTCCTTTAAAATTTTGTGTTTCTAACAAGTTAAATGTGAAGTAATGATTCCGTGAACATGAAGGGTGGAAATTTGTAGCTAATGCGATTTATGAAACCCTGAACATAGCAAGATGAAACTTTTGATTAGGGTTAACCAGGATGTGAATTTCTGTTGAAAGCAGTAGAGAAGCTTCCACATGTTTACAAACATGGTTCTCAGCTTAGTTCTGCTGTTCATAATGCATCAAGTTTTGGGGCTTTTTTACTTATTTCACCTCCAGCTATTGCCTTTTTAGTTCTTTGCCTTTGCCATTTTAGGTTTATATAACAGATTTCTGTGTGGTTTGCTGACATGTGACCATGTCAGTCCATCACAGATAAAGACGAGTGATTTTGTACATTTGGCTTGTTGCTCAAATTCCAGAGATGTAGCCTGATACCAACAGTCACACCCCTCAGTTGTGCCCTAGAAGATCTTGGCTTCAACACAGAAATGTTTAAGTGAACTTAAACTGACTGAAAATCACCTGTTGTATTATAAGTTATGTTAAATGACACAGTTTCTTATTGCCATTGAAATTTTAAGTTGTAGCATTCACAAGTTTGTTTCCAAAATTTTTTTAGTAGTTGAATTGTTGATTACATTGTTGCTCTTTAAAACAATTTAAGCTAAAATCAACACTTCCTATTAAGATTACCCAGTGGGACCAAAATATTTTTTTCTGCTACTGAAAGATTTGATGTTTTTGGCAGCAGTTGCATTTGGTAACAGATTATGAATGTTAAGTACCTTACCTTCCCACTGTATAAAACTAGCTTCTTCATAACCATCGATTTAAGTTGTAAATGAACAGGTCATATTAGCCATACAGAAATATTGTGTAAATAAATTATTTGTTGCCTCTTATTATCATCAGGCATACTTGCCTACATAATTTGATTTTTTTTTTTTTTCCCACTCCAAATTGCATATAAATGAATGTACTTCAGTTGCTGGGGTGCATTGTATTTGTTTAATCCTGTACAAGATCCCCACACTATGCAGCTGTGAAGATCAGGAGCAGAAATTTGTTGTTCCCCTCTCAGTCCATGGCATGTTATATATTCCAATTAACTTCATTTCTCATTTATTTTTGTATATTAAGTTATTTTAAAAAGCGCTTTGACCATTAGTGTTTTCTTGGGTGCATACGGATCATCAGTCTCTCCTATAGCTGCCTGTCAATGTGATGTTTTGAAACTGTGCATTCATAATGTGCATGATGTATTGGAGTTGTGGCAGAAATTAGAATAATCTCATCTGATACTACTTAAAGGAAGAAGCATGTCACTTACAACTATGAGCTAATAATACTGTTGTGCTTAAACACACTGTAATCACTCAGTCAAAGTAATGCAATTTATTTTTCTTTGTTGAAACTGTGGCTAGCATTTTGTTTTTCTCAAAATAAAGGAGATGCTGTCTTTGTTACAGGCCCCTTGTTCTATACAGCCGTCCTACCTGTCAGCAGGTCTGTGATTCCTCCAGTCAAATTACAGAGTTTTACGTTTGTTTTAAATGGTTCATTTTGCTGATGCTCAGACTTTCTCCTCTGCTAAATCGATCTCACAAACAGGACTGAAGAGAAAGGGCTTCAATTGTACATTTTGAGTTTAGGGGTTTGGGAAGGGATTATTAAAGTGTCAGTTTATCATTGTAAATTTTCTATGTAAAATACATGACATTAAAGACTAATAAATAATCTGATGTGAATGTGTTGCTTTGTGTTACTTATATTGCACAAATGTTTCAGGGATGTTTTCTGTTCATGTAAGTAGAAAAAAAGTTATAGAAAAATGCAGAAAATACCAGTGTTTTTTAAAGTACATTCTGAGGAAATAATGGACATTTTACTCTTACAAATGATACACAAAGATCTTAATCTACTTATTATATACCAGTTTGACTGCTGCCTTCATGTGCTATCGTATTTATGGTAAATACCAAAAACCGACGACAAAACTGCACATGAACACCCACCCATGTCGTAATTTCCACTGGGAAACTGGAAAAATCTTATGATACCCGAGTTGCCGAGATGAGATCAACTTTGACCTTTCAGCATGGCGGAGAGTAGCGAGATGATTGTGTTTGGTAAATATTACGTAATGCTAAATGTTCTCTGCTGCTGTTTGTAGCTTACTCAATGTTGTTGCATACATTCTTTTATATAGTAGGCATATCTCCATTTAAACTTATGTAATTAAAAAAATAATTAAAAATTATTGTTCACTTTTTGTCCACCATGTTTATCTTCACAACAACATGAAATGCACTTGAACACAATGCAGTGGTAATTTCCACTTTACAGGTGGAAAGAATCATCTTTCCCATACCACATGAAGGCAGCATTAGAACATTAAAAAATCTTTTTTTAAAATACACACTGTATACATATATATATAATGCTAAATGTATCAGACTTCAGAGCACATAATGCTGAAGAATCTCTCCACATAGCTTATTATTATGAATAGGGTATGTTTAAACAAGTTGAATGATTAAATTGCTTTTATCTTTTTTTAATCATGAGCCCCCAATGTGAGTGGGTGTTGCTAGTTATTTAAGAAAGGAGAAAAAGGCGCGTGGTGATGACATACCGCATACGTCGTAGTCTGCGACGTTTTAGCTGTTTCGTGGAGCTGTCGCTAGGCTGGTGAAGACTGACTGGGAAAAATAACACTTTTAGACTTTAACACGTTGGCAAAATGTCTATGATCGATGACGAATCCTCGGATATTGGACCAGTTGGTCAATCGAAGTTGGAGAGCTTCTTGTTCAGTAAGAACAGTTTAATCCGCTCATTGCTGCTGTTTAGTCGGCGCACGTGGGTTCCTGGATGCTTTGATGTCCCGACTGAAAAACTGCTTTGCTGTTTCTTTTAATCTTCTCTTCCACCCCCCCACCCCACCCCATGTTTCTACAACCATAACTGATGCTGAATGTGTCTCTTCCCTCCCAGGCTGTGAATTATCATCTAAAGTACCTTTCTACACTTTCCAAGGGGATGAAGAGGAGGACCTGGAGCACTTCCTTGAACTCAGAACAGTATGTACACTTTGAGTAGGTGCCTTGTTTTATTACATTAGCTGGCGTATAAGACTCTCTACTCGTATGTGTCACTTTTTTAAAATCAATTTTCCAGTTTAATGTATACATTTTGAAGTTGCAAACAGCACGTGTTGAGGTCTGAATAAATGTGCTTCCTCCAGATTTGTCTTGGAGAAGGTGCCAAGGAGGAGAGCAACGTGGTGGAAGTATCAGCCATGAACCACCAAGGAAAGACTATTTCTGTGCCCATCGCCTGCCTTCACAGCAAGTGTCTGCCCATGGTACGAGTGATGTAGTCAGTCATTTTAGCATTCTGACTAAAATGCCTCAGAGATGTATAGGTTTTACTGTCCTCCTCAGGTCAGTCTTGGGGAGTTTGAGCTGAAAGCCCCAGTGACCATCCGACTCAACGCTGGGACGGGACCAGTTACTGTTAGTGGGCTGCACCTTATAGGTAACTCCTCATTCCTACCTTGTGCAGGTGGTGGTGTGATCCTTTTAGGAAACTATACAACTTGTATTTAATGTTGACAGTGTAGTCACGTTGTTGCTGTAATTATATAAGAGAGCACATAAAATGGGCAATTCGCGCAGGTCAGCAAAAAATTATTTTCCCTTCAAAGGTCTTCTTTCTGTGTAGCAGCACCGTCAGCCGATTACAAAAGCAGGGAGCTGCATGTCTGAACCAGCTTGCAGATATATATAAATTTATTTATTTTTTACTTTTTTTTTCAGGTTGATATAGTGTAAATCAGCACAGATGTTTGCAATAATTATGTCAAAACCATTTTTATTAAATCCCTTTTGAAGTGCCTCTGGGCTAAAGTGGGTTGACTATTAAACTAGTATTTTGAAGAAGAGATGGATATGTTTATCGGTACCACTGCCGCATCATGAGAGCATGTGTACATGAGCCCCATTGTGCATTTCATCAAATGAACTGCAGCGGTATTCTTGAGGTAAATAAAACACTAATCTTGTTCTTTTCTTAATTAGGTGCAAAGACTGCTTAAAACAGCCGGTGTTCAAACCAGTAGTGAATTTAGTGTAAATAAGTTAATTTTCACTCTGCAGGGATGAGTTTTAGTGTAATCACTGTTTTTGGCTGCATGCTGACAGAGCTCTTTATGAAGCCAGTACAAGTTAAACAGCCCAGTTTACTTTGACTCTAGTTACAAGTGAAAGGGGACTCATCATCCACACACCAATATATCTTTTTTTTATAATTTTTTTTATTTATTTATTCATTTATTTATAGAATTGTTTGGTCAGAAGATGTTTCTGTTGATCTTTATTAGTAAAACGGAGCCTTACACTGAAAGGGGCCGTGGTGATTACAGCCTGGTAAGAAAGCCAGTGTTATTTCATAAAAAAGCATTGCTCACTAAGCTATTAATCTTGTCTTTGTACAGACCCTTGGCAAAGCAAATGCATTTATATAGCATATTTCATATTTCAGGCAGCTCAATGTGCTGAACATGATGAAAAAATGGGCAAAAATACATTCATATCAATGGAAAATACATTATCGCCGTCATCATCAACACAGTCATCACTATCAAAGTACATATGACAGAAAATGTGTTCATAAAGAAAAACGTATCTTTAAATCAGAGTTTTAAGACCTGACTTAAAACAAATTAATAATGTTTGGAGCTGACTTGAGGTTTCCAGGTAGTTTGTTCCAGAAATCAAGAGCATAAAAACTAAATCCTTATTCTCATTGTTTATTCTCATTGGTGGCTGATTGGTTTTTGTGAGGACTCGAGCACCAGCATTCTGGATTAGTTGCAGTTGTTTTAGTGAATTTGCTTTTTTGAGACGTCTGTAAAAATGCCACTTGTCTATTCTGCTGAAAACAAACGCTTGACATTTTTTCTAAATCCTGTTTATAGGTGATTTTACATCAGAATATTTAGGGCAGACCCAGAGTTGGGTTTTTTTCTTTTGTTACTTAGATGAAATATTGGCACATTTTTAGTTTCCACATGGTACAAATCGTAGGATTCGGTTCGGCACAGAGACTCAAATATTATTATTGTGTTTTTATAGCCTCGCCAGCTGACGACTCCGACCTGTCTGAAAACGAAGAAGAGGATGACGATGAAGAGGAGGAGGAAGAAGAAATGCCTGCCATTAAACCAGCCAAAAAAAAGCAAAAGCAATAGGCAGAAGTCCCTGATGATATTTTGCAATAGCTCATCTGATTATGTGTTTTCAGAAACAACAAATGTCTTTTATACCAGATGGACAAATTTTACAACTTCTTTCACACAGCCACGTGAAAGCTCAGCGTGGTGGCAGCTAAGCGCACAGTGAGCTGGGACATGTCACCCCCCCACCCCCACCCCACCCCTCAGTTGTCACTGCGAGCTCAGCAGTGTTTCTGTGGTTAAGACTTTGACTTGTACAGAAATAGTTTTTGCTATCAAACACTCACTGTTTTGTACTGTGTGTGATGGAGTCAGCACTGTATTGGTTTTACTGCACCATCAGCCGTGGATCCCGGAGTTGTGGAAACAATCATTTTGTACGTAGTGGTCGGGAAAGATAATTAATACTGATTGAAACTGAATGATGCAATCCAATGTTTTATATACAGTTCATTAAATGTGTCTTCGAGTACTTTGTCTGCAAAATAATGTTTGGACATTTTGGATGCAGCAAAAAGGAGGATTTCTTAACAGCAGTTATTAGTCTTGTAAAGTTAACGCTAATCATGTGAATGTCATGGTATAGATTTGTACTGGGCCTGTCATTGAGGCATATTTTACATTAGTTTTACTTAACACCCTATTTGTCATGAAAATGGAAGACGGCATGTACAAAAAGATTAAAAATAGAAGCAGAAGTAATATTAAAGAGCTGAAAATCATGAAAGTATAAACTTCATTCTGAAAAGTGAAACATGGATCACATTAGTTACTTTTTCAATGGTTTAGGCTCAGATTTGAACTCAGGTTTTCAGGTGGTTTGGTCCACAGGTGAGGAGCATCCAAGCTAAAAGCTGCCTCGGCTGGCTTTCATTCGATTCATGGGACATTAAACCTGTCCCACTTGGCCCGAGCGGCCTGGATGCTTCATAAAATAAAAGTAAATCAAAGACGTACTCAGGCCTTAAACTGTTTAGTGCTCTATATACCAGTAGTTACTATAAATGGCTAGTAGGGTGTTAAAACAAATATACTGGAATCCTGTGTGGGGTTTAAGGAAGGGTGTTCTGCTTTCTTCATGAGAGGAAAAAGAATTAAACAAAAATCCACAGACACGTAAACGGATTCAAAACCCTCTGAAAATTACCGAGTTCCTTTTTTCAACCCACATTGGTCAATATTAATTATATTCCAATAAATTTTGGTCACATTCATCAGCAAAAAACCACCACCTGTACAAAAAGTATGAACTTTTCCCAAGTTGATATTTTTGGTCTATTCTGAGAATGTGAAGGAAAGTTATGCTGCACTGCATGATGGGACGGGAATACCACTGAGAATGTTCCCACTATCCATGGAATGCTTCAGTGTTCATCTGGGTGCCTGAGGTTCTGTTCGCTATTAACTTGGTCCAAAAGATGATTCGGTCTGATTAAGAAGAGATGTGGACGGGAACAAGAGGAACAAAACGAACCTACTGTACACTCACTGACCACTTTTTTAGCTCTACTGTGCCAGTACCAGGTTGGACCCCCTTTTGTCTTCAGAACTGGCTCAGTCTTTTATAATATAGATTCAACAAGGTGACAGATAATTGTGAAAAATATGAAACTTATGTTTATCAAATAGATTTGGGATTTTTATCATGGGTGTCAACCATGATGGTGTAAACCGTTAAGGAAGAAATAAATCAAAATTTAACACTTTGATTCTTTAACACATCAATGCATAAATCCACTTTAGTCTCCCTTATTTATGAGGACAGTTTCCAAACCTTATATGTAGACGATCCTGCAGGATGACAGTCTGATATATAATTAATAACTGTAGTTGCAGAAGAGAGGGTCACCAGTGTATTGGGAACCAGTGTGTTAGAGTACAGTTACCTAATTACATGTTCAACAAACTATTTTAAGATGATCTGAGCTTTGTGACAGTGTGCCTGTAGTGAATGTAGACACATACACGGTACTGGATAACTTGTAAACTACTGTGCGCTGTTATTTGGACCGATTTGATGCACTTTGAATGAATTTAAAACTTAATACATTTCCAGAAGTAAGACGAAGACGGAGGTAACTGGGTGCAACAACCTGTTAAGCAGAAATCTAAACTCCTAAAGTGTTAGTCTAAAAAACTCGATACTCCAAGTAAAATATGGTGAATAAACAAAACAAATACCCTCCAGTTTGTGGAGTTGCCATGATATTGACTTATAACAGTATTCTTTATGGCTAAAGTCATACAAATTCACAATTAAAATAATGCAAACCAGATTACTTTAAAAAAAAATCAGTGTTCAGTGTCATCTTAGAAACAGTAGCAGAGCACGTTTTTTTTCATAAGAATCAGCGGCAGTGTTGCACCCAGCTCACGTTCAGCTGATTTATGACCACTGAACCGCTATTGTAACCCCTGGAAAAACTAGAGAACAGCGGGCTGATAGATGGGTATGAGCTTCCTTCAACTGTTGGCTGAGTAAATACATCCACAATGGCTAACTCAGAAGTGATTTCAGTTAAAGCTTTGTGAAAGCAGATGTTGTCATATCTGGTTACAGTGAAACATCTGCATACACATTGCTGTGCCATCTGCACTGTATAAACATCCTCGCCGGAAAGCATGATCTTTGCAGGGCAGCTGTAGCATATTGTATAACCAGCAGATTATTTATCATCCCACTCAGTCTTATTAGTGCACTTTGTTGAAGACATTTATCTTTATTTCTTGCTTTATTGCTTCATTTATCTTTAAAACTGACGTGCAACGAAGCTCCTAACCCTTTAGGTTTGGATACAGCCCCGCAGATCTAACTTGGTATTTACACATTTTAAAGTATTTTCAAGATAGACTTCACAGCTGGGGCTCATCTGGACTGCCTATAAACCACGATGAAAACAGAAGTTGTGTGTCAGCTGATCTTTGAATTATTTCAGGGAGGAGTGTGAGCTCACTGCGGGCGCCACATCGATAAGACTGGAAGGAGAAACAGGAAGAGATCAGCATAAAAGGAGTCCTTGTGCTAAACCTAAACAATCTCTCCCAGCTGACGATAGGCAGCTCTTTGTGTGCTTCCACTTAAAAACCATCATCACCTGCGGACATGATTATCCAGGACAAAGTGGGAACAAGTCCTCGTGTGATCCACTTAAATTTAGAGTTGGAATTTAGCATAATGACCCGCAGAAAGCTGCAGAGGGGGAAAGATGAAAGAAAATGCGAAGCAAACACCGCAGAGCACCAGATGTCAACTTTTGTCCCAGTAACTTAATTACACAAGGTGCTACCATGGTTACGTGAGAAATGACCAGCTGGGCGACGTCCTTGATGGCGATTCTCTGTAAACAACAATGCCGCCTCTTCCCTCCGCCGAATCACCGGCCCACGAGAGTCACGTGACAAGCGGCAGATCAGAGAATAACAATCCTTCAACCAGTTAATGTCACCTTCACTGAGAGCAGATGCTGCCGCGTCTTATTTTCTGACTCATAAACCGCATCCAGCTGGTTTACGGTAAGCTGAGTGGGAGTTTTGGGAAGCTTCACAGCACTTTTATTAGCTTATGGATTGTATGGTTCAGCGCCTGGGTGGTGCTCACCTTCATGTAGAGGTTATCCGTGCTCGTGTCCTTCAGGATAATGCACAACACTGATCAAATGGAAGCATGTGCAAATGAGTCATCATGAATAAAACACACTTTCCCCTGGTGGGTTAAATTTCTCTCTTCACTCCCCAGATTAATGAGTCCACTTTTTACTATTTCCTGTCAAATCTGAGTCAAAGTTAGTTCTACCCATAAATGGTTTTACCTAAGATGCGTTCATCATCTGAATGATTTCTTTTTTTCTGTCAACACTCTAAATGTGTCACAATAACAATAGGATGCAAAGAAATGTTTATATGGAGAGCCAGTGCATGAAGGCAGGGCTTAGAGCTGCTGATCTGTGGAGGTATTACAGGAAAACATACACAACGCGCGTGACTGATTTTCAGCTCTGGTCCATTTTTCATCATCATCCGCTGATCTCTGGGAATAGCGCCGAAAGACCAAGTTGACTGCTGCCAGAAGTTGGCTCATCATAAATGTGACTGATGCTGAGTCATTTATTTTATTCATCAGCTCATTAAATAAGTGGAATAAAAAAAGCTGTGGGCATACAGTGAAAAATGAAGGGATGCAGCATTGCGTACAATGCAGAAGGATCACCACTGCAGGTATCATCCTGAGGAGCCGCACAGCTAAACTAAAGGGCTCATTTAAATATCAAAGGAAAGGCATCCTATTGACGTAAAAAAAAACATTAGAATGTAAGCATGGATTTTATTTCTATAGGCTATTTCAGCTTGGCATTAAATGTCTTTTTTTCATAGTATTAACTTCAGTAGCCTTAAAAATACATTTAAGTTGCTTTTTCTGCAGACAGCTGAACTGTCACATCTTTAGACATCTGCAGGTGGATGGCGGATCTATCAGTCGCTTCAGGTGTGTCCAAGGCTCCAGACTCAGCAGGGAGTGGAGCTGCAATCAGCACTGCACATTTGTTCCACTTTACCCACCAAACTGCAAATATATACTCGAAGATACAAAATGTACAAAGTATTTTTTGAAAATGAATGTACTTATCTATCAAGATATACAACTTGATTTATGACAGATCGCCTACATTTGACAACAAAAATGCAAACTGTCAAACATCTCTGCTGGTATATATCCAGCTGAGACGTCTCTGGAGGCAAAAACACTTACTTTTAATACATTCCGAGTGCAAGTAAAATCTCTATTGAAGACCAGTGAGATTTGTTTCCTTATTTAAGGACTAAAGAATAGAAATTGAATTGCAAAATCTTCTTTTGTCATCTCTGTTCCATCTTTTTAAAGAAAGACAAAATCCTCTTTTATTTCCAGTTAATTAATGAATACGTTGCTAAGGGAATAACCATTCAATTAAAATTTCACTTACAAGTCCAAAAGAGGTTGTAAGAATGCCTCATTAGTGTTACTTTAGTGTAACTAAGGGTTGCCATGGTAACAGCTGACTTCACACATGTGTACACATGTAAAAAGTGATGAAGTGGCTCCATGTTGGTGATACAAGTACAGTATTTCCACACGTTTGGTTCACCTTGACTGTGCTTCCTGCCTCATCCACGGTTTTAATGCTGTCTGATTCCCTTCAGCTGAAACTTGACAGAGCACCAGTTCATGTTTCAAATGATTTCCACAAGCAAAAATAGACCTGAAGATCAATAAGGCTCGGCCATGGATCGTTGGCTTTGATGTTTGTACACTCTGTGTGGGTTTGTGTGTGTGTGTGTGTGTGTGTGTGTG
>JAVQJG010223852.1:0-16357 GCA_036024015.1 Craterocephalus amniculus
ACATGCATGTCTTTGGACAGTGGGAGGAAGCCGGAGTACCCGGTGAGAACCCACGCATACATGGGGAGAACATGCAAACTCCACACAGGAAGGCCACAGTTTCAAACCCCTCCTCAGCCGGAATATGGCTCCGACCGACTTGGGACTCGAACCGGCGGCCCTCTCACTGTGATGCCGCAGTGCTGGAAGTAAACTTCATCTGAATAATTATCCAGTTACAACCTTATTCTGAACACAAACCCTCTCCAGTAAATACATCTTTACTGGCTGTTTCTGGCTGTTTGAGTCCAATATTTTGTTCTGACTTAAGGTCTATGGTTTAGGATGTCGATATGGTCTTATAAATAAGAGTCTCTGGTCCAGTCTACATCCTGAAACCCAGAGATAATCTAACTGCTGTGAGTGTGTGTGGCAAGTGTAACAAACAATGACATGTGCTTAATGGAAAACTCTGCAATTTATAAATGTTCGTGTGTATAAATGTGGCGTTTAGTCTGAAAAGTTCTTAACAGTCATCAAGATTTAGAAAGTCCAATAAGTCAAACTCACTTACCATTAGCATAGAACTAAGTGAGGGCATCATGCAGTCTTCAAAAAGGTATATATGCCATATATAAATTAAAGTGTGATCAATCCTCTCCTAATAATAACATGATGGCTCTGTGCAAAGATTCAAACAGGCTTTGGCAGCTATTTTTGCAAGTTAACTGGTTAGGATGATGCTCTATGTTTTTTATTTTATTTTATCTTATTTTATGTATTTATTTATTTATTTATTTATTTTCCCCCTCACTCCCTTTGTGGACATGGGATTTGGCAATTGTGTGCAGTGGTTCCATCATGTTTTCTGTTGATTCTATTAAAGTTACATATGTCTAAAAATTAGGGGTGTCACAATCTTGATTTTTCATCGAAATCGATGGAAATTACATACAGGTCTCGAGCATCGAAAACAAGCTCCTGCTTCCTGTAAATTACTTGTGTGGATATATTTTGCATTCTCAGAGAGTTATACTGACAGCGTTCTCTTTGTCGACAATAAGACCGCAGTGTGTAAGCTTTGTTAAGTGCGTGTACGCTACGCGGCCACGGGAAACACTACAAACTACTACACATGCGCACACATACACACAGGCGCACAAAAAAATAGATAAATGAAAAGTTTCTCACTTGACATAAAGACATCAATGACTAGCAGTCCATCTGCTCATACTGTATCCTACTCTTTGATTTCTTGCTTGTGTTGTTCTCTCAAATATAAGTCGCTTTGGATAAAAGTGTCTGCTAAATGACTGTAGTAGTAGTAGTAGTAGTAGAAGTAGTAGTACAAACATGGCTGGATGCATTTTAATTGTTCAACTGTTAGTTTAAGGCTCTATTTGCTGTGACTTTGGACATGAGTCACAACATGTGTGATATTTTAATGTATTTATTTTGTTTTGTTTCACATAATTTTATGAGTACTCCTGAATCTAAAAAGAGCCACAAGATGGCTGGCACCTTATGTGACTTCTCATTTTTGTTATTACTGTTACTGTGTTTGTTGTTTCCCA
This sequence comes from Craterocephalus amniculus, assembly GCA_036024015.1. Lineage (NCBI taxonomy): Eukaryota > Metazoa > Chordata > Actinopteri > Atheriniformes > Atherinidae > Craterocephalus > Craterocephalus amniculus. Next base: position 1,554 of record JAVQJG010223852.1, read on the forward strand.
CTTGACTAAACAAGATTGTTACCTTATATATTGCAATTACTAGAACTTGACTATTACTGCCATTTGGTGATACATTACACAAGAATGAAATTCAATTACGTATATATGTAGCCCGTCTTTTGAAATAAGATTTACTGTGTAAAATGTCATTACTAAAACCATGATTGTAGACTAGACTACTTTAAAAATGGCAAAGGCCTCTGTGCTGTAAGAAGAAGAGAACAAAACTGAAAATCAAATCGAACCGAAGATTGGGAGAATCGTGACACCCCTACTAAAAATCCAATAAAAACATTGAAATATAATAACATGATGTTGTAATTGAGACTTACATCAATGATTGCAGCACTGCTGTCCAGATGTTTGTACAGCTCATACAGCACCTCTCTCAGCTTCTTCATGTTCTTCTTGTTGGGCTGAAGCAGCATGGCCTGGAAGTTGACTGGCAGCCCATATCTATGAAATGCAAGAGGACCGTCATTTTTCTTTCTTAAATAAATGTATCTATCATCGACGGACGGGCACATGTACATTAATCCACTGCAATCAGCTCTTACCTCAATACTGACTCGACAAACACACGCAGAGCTTTTATGTGAATCCACGCGATGAAGGCCTCACTGAAATTCACCTTCAGCCATCGGACCAAAGGCCCCTAAATTGACAGCAACAGTCTTCAGTACATTTTTCACAAATTTAAACTGTAAGACGATGTGTTTAGTTGAGAAAAGATGATTAAAGCAGAATCCAATCAAATACAACAATACGTCCATGGTATGGAGTTCAAAACCTCATCAGACAGCATCATATCGTGGTGAGCTTCATTAACATTTCGAGAGAAAAACAGCAGTCTTACAAACTGCTTCTTCTTGTCCGTGGACAAACGTGTCATCTCTTCTTTGTCTGCCTTCATCTCCTCTTCATTGTACTGGAAGTCACGCACTGTAAACCTGAGTCACAACAGAGTGCAGAGAGCTGCCGTTCAGTGGACAGGAAGCACACCGGTGTTTGGGAGAGCTTTCAAGCGCCTACCACACAAACACTGTAAACACAGCACACACACTGAGAGCCCTCTGTTGTGCTAATTTAAGGAGACTGTTGATGGTTGACAAAATTAGGTGTATTTTAAAACAGCAGCCTCTTCAGCTGTCATTGTCCTCGCGTACGAAACAATAATGGATGGAACCATGAAAGACCTATAAATATCATTCATGCAAAAAACGGCATAAACAAAATTAACAGTTGTTTGGAGCGAAGATACAACAGGTCAGATGGCCACAATTAAACCCTAGATCAAGCGAAACATTTGAAAACTTTTTTTTTTTTTCATAAGGCTTAGAGAGTAGCTTATTGAACGGCTTCAGCTGAGTCTGAATGATTTACTTGTTTTCTCTGGCCTTATGTTTGAAGTCATCTACAGCCTTCCTGAAGAGCGTGACACTGAACAGACCACTGTCGTTGTCTTCAAACAGCATCCTGGGAAGAGGACACAAGATGACAGACAAGGAATTAAAAATGGACTCACACATTATGGTTTACATGTTTCAGCAGGTAATAAATGAGTAACAACTTTAACTTCAGCTTAGACTCTGCACCCTTTCCGTCTCAGCTTGTTTTTAAACATGATGCAGCATGTTGCTGAATGGGACGGCCTCTGTGAGTCCGTCATGCCAACACAGAGGTAAACGCTTGGGTTTCTTAGCTTCTGCAAAGATGTCTTTCCCAGCTGAATGCGGAGTCAAGTTTTTCACTAGTATTGTTGTCACTTTTAAAGGAAGAAAGCTAATAAACTGGGCATAATGGAGATGTTACATGACTGTTGTCTCTTTCTGAATTTGACAGAACAAAACAATTGAAGAAAGATAAAGACGAGTGAGATTCAAAATGACTGTCTTTTATTATGTACATCCTTTCACATCTCTATCTGCAGTGCACCTACTTTGAACCAATGAAAAAAAAGTTAAATCACAGACAATCAAATAAAAACTTTAAAAAAAACTTTCAAGGTTAACAAAAAGATCACTCCATACCAATGTCACATCAAATAGCAAATATCGGCCCAAATAACTAGTTTAGCACCATTAAATATTAAAAGGAATAAAAAAGTTAATTAAATCCATAGCAGTACTGACGTTTTGTCTCGTTTATTTATTGTATTATGGTCCTTTGAAGGACTAACTCTGCTGCTCTTTTCTAAACTGGAAATGAATTCCATCTATTTCTGTGCAGGAGATTATCTTAAGAAAGAATACTCCACATGGACCTTTTATCCATTCCCATACTGGCCAGTGCTGTCAAGAAAATTAGCAACCAGACAACACAAATTTAACTAAGCTGCAGGTTTAGGTTTTGTAATGCGACAACTAAACAAATGGGACATCTCTCACTGGTTTCCCACCAGCAGACACTTTCCTTGCTGCATAAATAAGACCAAACATATAACTCGTATTATATTGAAAACTTCTGATTTGGTATTATCAGTTTAATACATATTTATGAATTAATCTTGATGCAACTGGACAGAATAAGAGCAAGTCAGAGAAAGTCATTTTAATAAGAATCAGTTGATTTTCCAGATCAGCTATGAAATGCTGAAATAGTAAAGCATCATGTTAAACCAGCTGAAGAGGACATGAGGGTGAGCAGTTGAGAAGAAAGTCAACACAAAGCAATTATACTGTAAGTTTTTATCATCATTCCAATAAACTCATCTAGAGGGGCCTTACTTAGTGGAACGCGGGACAACCATTTCTGCCAGCGTTTCATATGTCTTCTGCCAGTCAGCATAGCTTGTCCTGGTGAAGGTGGGCAGATGAAATAACAGATTATTTCAAGAAGGGATATAAAACAACACATCCACTAACCAAAACAGATCACGTTGCTTATGACTAAATTATATTTGGTGGTGACATCAAAACTCAAAAAGTTAGAATAAAAAATTCTTCACATCTGCAACAGATACAATAACGAGCATTAGGATTTCTACTTCATTGCACATCGGACACGTTAGTACTAATGTTGCAGGTGTTCTTACTTTGAGACGACTACCAGCATGGTAATCAGGTATTCTGAGTCCAGCACAAAGTCCTCTTTCTTCACGATGTCAGCCAGGCTCCTGGTCAACAAGCTCCCCCTAAAAGGAAAATATGTTATCTCACACCTCAGATTGTTCAGCAACCAGAGAACAGGCTAACCATTTTGCATTAAACAATGCAAATTCTGACAAAGACTTAAGTGACCAAATGACCAAAAGAAGAAAAATGAGGACACATGTGGAAAATTTTACTTGAGATTGGAATTTTTTCCCATACAATGCTTAATGTGACTGCTGGTGGACGTCATTAATAACTGCTATTAACTGAAATATCAGGACTTTTTTCTTTTATTTATCTATAAACATGTCCACCACTGATCACTAGCAGTTTGCAAATTTAAACTTGCACTATCAATGAGACAAGTTGCATGAAGTCCAAGTGTTTGGCAACCCTTGCATGGGTCTGCAACATTTATCATATAATCAACCAACTGTACTTATTTGGTTGACGGCAGTCATTAACCCTGAGAACCTTCTAGGATGTTGTCGGAAGGTGTTGTTTTGGGCTTTATTTTGAATGGCTGAAATAACCTGAGAAATGGTTTCTAATCAGGAACAATTTTTCATTTTACCATTCACATGAACATGAACATAAATAAAATGGAGGAAACATGATAAATGGCCCGTTTTTCACTATAACTCACGCGTTCTTTCTCTCCAGATTCTGCAGGTTTCCCTTCAGATTGTTGTAAGCAGAGGCTCTGGCCTTCAGGTCGTTGTCTATCTGAGTCGCTTGCTGAAATAAAATAGGGTAAATACAACATATATACTGTAATAAAATATATCAATGTCTCAATACAGACATATAATATAAATCACCGTTGGAGCGCGGAGAGATGAAAACATAAATCCAGACTTTAGCTCAATTTTAGAGAGTAAAAATGAGACGTGGGGGAGGCTATGATTTAAATGAACAATCATAAAAGTGATCTGGTTACAGGTTACCTTGGAAACAATCTCAGAGATGTTCTTCAGTGACTGTTTAATTGGATATTTAGCCATATCCCACTGAAATCTGGTGATGTAGGTGACCAGGTCCACTGTAGTAAGAGGGAATTACATGAAAGCCATCTTCATTAGTCAGAATTGTATGCTATAACTGAATGAACACCCGGACATGGCGCTGTTCTTTTAATCTGATTATATCAAAAGTGATTACCTCCATTTGCCAGTAAGTTCTCTTGCACTTTGTCTCTGCTGTCCTCAAGAACGTCAGCCATGTACTGAGCAACCTTCTTCACCACACTGAGCACAGAATGAGAAGAGAGGTTACACACGAGTAAGGACAGAATGTATATAAATAAATAAATAAATAATAAATACACAAAATCTTCCAGTTAATACACAATGGCTTTTATTACCTTTCCACAAAAGTGTCAAGTTTAGCCAGCTCATCCGACAAACCCACTAACACGTCTAGTGTTCCAACCTTTTGGAGGCACAACACAGAACATCAGCAAACAAAGTACAGTGCACACATCCCCTCACACCTCACAGCAGCCGCAGAGGAAGGTTTGCTGTTACCTTCAGGTCTGGGATGTTGAACTTGTTGTTGGTGGACAGGTTATTAGTGCGTGTTGTGGCCACCATCAACTTGTCCCAGGTCTGCTGGCATGTCTTCTCCCCCGGAGCAGAAATCAACCAAAATTCTGTCATGGCTGCTGGCAGGAAATTTGTCCACCCGGCCGCTGATGATAGAAAGTCACTGAGGGCAACATATGGAGAAGATAAAAGATTCAAGCAGCTATTTATGTCGAATCATTTACTGTCATTTTAAAATTTACATTCAATGTTTCATAAAGTACATTGTTTTTTGATGCACACTTAGCTGGATTAGTTAGAGTTATCCAGCAAGCATAGGGCATAAAAGGTTTGTAAGATGGACAAATATACAAAGTTAAACCTTGAATAAGACAGGGACCAAACCACCTGTTACCCAAGTCAGTGGAAACTGAGACCAAAGCAAAGTAGACACAGACTAAACAAAATGGGACAATGGAAGACAGGAAAAATAATGCCTGTTCTGGTGTTTCTCAAATTCTTTATATTGAGGACATAATTTCGTAAACAACATCAAAGGATGAACTGCTTCTTCCTTGTGTAAACAGTATAGAGTCGGTTGTGTACAATTTAAGTATGTACTAATGTTGTAATGGCTGCTCTCATATAAGTATGCATCCTTTGACCTTTGATCCAAAGCTGTTTTTTCTAAAAATAATATATCACAGAGTTCACCGTCTGGACAGAAATGGATCCAACAGCAACCGTATAATGATATTGTTAATGTTGATATAGATTAAATCTCTGTTTTCATCAAATAAATCCATACGTGGCACAAAAGAGGTGAGTTTAATACATACAAATGGTATCTCTTGTAGTTTCCCTTTAGCCCATCTAACTTGCAAGGCTGCAGTGCATTACTTTCACTTAAAATTGTGCATATTTCCATGGTGTTATGTTTATTACCATTTCATGCCAGAAGTATCCGCTCGTATAATTAAATCTTAAATATGATTCTTTTTCTCAAAATGGCTCTACTACTCTTTATTTTAATTTTGTTCCTTATGCATGAACTTCCTCACACTTCCCGATAAGACCAAACCACACACTGTAACACGAGACGGACACGTCTTTACGTCTGCTGAATGACGGTCATATGATCACTTTCATGCTCTGAACGGATGCTAAATGCTGAACCTCCGTTTAATCAAACGTCATGAACAGCCCATTAGTTAAAGCTGCTTCCATTTGATTTCAGAATCATCACTGGGGTGAACAAATAAATATAGGCAGCTAAATATTCCTGGATCATGTAGGTTTGGAATTAATGCTAGCTTATTGTTGACACGATCTTGACGCTGTCACGACATTTATCCGCGGTGCGCTTATGTACTTACCAATGTCTTTAATAGCTTCAACGTTTTGTGCACAAGTTATAACTCAATAAAAGAGCCGCAACATCCCATACATTGAGCAGAAAATAACAGGTTTTAGACACAGGGGGGGTCCTTCAACTCAGCATCTCACTCAGAGTCAGCTGATCAGAGAAGCAGTTCTGAGCCTGCGCAAACTGCTGTCACGTGATCTTCAGGCAGTTTTCATGCTGCGCAGTCGTATATTCATTTGGTTGGAAATAAAGAGATAAATAAATGAATGAATAAATAAACAAATTATAACCGTGATTTATATAAATTCTGAAATAAAAATATTTGTTATTTTTAGATTCAAGTGAATGTGATTGTGCACTTTAAAACTTTTAAAGTGAACAATCTGAGATGTTTGACTGCACAATTTGGTAAGACAAACATTTCAGAGACTATTGTGATGGAAATAAACATACCTTAGTTACCTTTGCCAATTTTGGGGGGTATGTTATGCCAAAAGTAAGTAAATGGAATGTTTTGATTATGTTTCTATTATTATTGTATTACTAACACTTATCTCAACCAATTTTAAGGAAAAACTAATCTTACTATTCCAATTAAGCTATAAAACACAAAGAAGCCTCTTAACAACCCTTTTTTTTCTTACCGCAAACATAAAAGGGTTAGAAACGTTCATATGAGGCTCATTTTATCCACGAAAGACTTTGTGGGATAATAGTCCATCTGTCGCAGGACAACATTTCTGAAATAAAACTGTTTGAAGTACACAATGTTGCTAATAGATTCAGAGAAACTGTGGGCATATCTGTACAAAAGTAGATGAAAAATCATTGGTAATGGCCTTGACATTTGTCCCTCAGGTGACACAGATCAATCTATTACTGCTTTGGGTCAGATATTTCTGAAATTCTTGTCAGCAACCACATGTTGACGTAAAATTCACTGACTAACTTGACTGAAAATAGCTATATAGACTGTCAGGCTTGTAACCAGAACACAGTTCTAACTAAAAATAAAAATACCAACAGCCTCTTAAACTATTACTCATTGTGGTTGTGTTAGTGTGTATTCAGCTGTCTCAGGGATGATCTTGTTCAATTCATCAACACAATGCATGTTATAGAGGTATTACTCTGAAGTTGAAAAGTCCAGATTCCAAGCTGGTCTATGCAGTAAAGTCCTGTCACTGAATTTGAGAACATCTGAGGCATTTTTAAAAACAATACATAAACTTTTTAGATGCTGAAATTCAACATAAGGGAAGAACAAAAAAGATATTGTTAGATTCTTATATTCTTTTTCATTTACATTAATTTCATTAACTTTCATTTCAAGTGCAAAAGTGTAGTAGTCAATTAGTTCATAATCAATTAGTTTTAGTTTACCACATGGCCTCTAATTCTCTAATTGCCTTTAGGTGGCAGTGAATATCTAGAAACTGGTGTTTAAAGTTCATTTGCTCAAGTTGTAATCCTCCTCATGCACACACATATTATTGTGTTTGTCTATGTGTCAAGTAAAGCTAGAAGAATAAGCGGTTTTATTTAGGTTCTCACACTGTTTTCAACTCTTCATTCTGCAACTTTAATGTTAAAAAGCTGACATTACAACTCTGATTTAAACTACAACTCTAAAACCTTCCAATAGCTTGACAAGTGTATTACCAGGTTTCATTTATGTCAAATATGTTGAAAAATCTGAAATCCATATATAATACAGCAAAGCAACAATTTCAGTTTTTATTTTCATTGTAGTTACAGTAGAGGAGGGCAGGTATAGATGATAAATGATTGACAAAGATGTGAACTTTTTATTCAAAACACCTGAACTTTTCTACCATAAAACGTCTATCTGATTTGAAATTAGCTTTTTGTGAGCCACAGTAGTGACTTGAAATTTTGCAGTCAGAAACTGGAAATGTCTTACTATTTCTATTCTGTTCTTTTTTTGTCAAATAATGCTGTTTTAAACAGTCTTCACCACTGTGCTCCATCACTACTTAGCACTTAGTAGTTTTGACAATGTCATTACTTTGTATTTGTGGGTGTGCTGGAAGTAAATGAAATGGATTATTCATGCTGTTGTTTCTTTATATCATTACTTCTGGCTGAAAATTGAATTTTCTCTTTGAGTACAGGGAAGGTATTTATCCAGACTTGGAGTAACTGAAGCACAAAATTTTATATTTTCCGGTCCTCATAGACCCTCATGTGAACCTCAAGGCACATACAAGCAATACATGTATCTCAATTTTGCACCCAGAGTGAGTTGACTGTATAGCATGAATTGAAGCATCTTCTCATATTTTTTTTGTCCATTTAAATTTTCCCTTGCTCCAACAAGAAGCTGAATTAATTTGATTTGAATAAGGTGTGTTGGAGTAAGGGAACAACAAAAACCTGTGTGGTAGCGGTGCTCAAGGACAGGAGTTTGGACACCCCAGCATTAAAGGATTTCCCTCATTGATTACGATCTTGAATGAATTAACCAGGGTGTTATGTGAGGGCAAGGCTCATAGGTGCACTAAAAAAAAGATAAGATCTATAGCACCACCCAATACACACCATTACAGTGCTACAAAACTATGTCATAGGACTGGAGTGGCTTGGGGCAGAGTTCCTCTGTTTGCTTTACAAGTAAATATGAATTTAATATGACGAAATACATTTTGTCCTGTTATTTTCTTCGCTGTCTAGATTAATTTGATTTGACTTGAAAATATTGCAGGTTAAATAAGTCAAGTGAAGTGAATAAATGCTTAAATAGTTAAGGAAGAAAATTTCAGTGAGCTCTTGGTTCCTAATCCCCCACATTCCATTAGACACAAGCAGACTTAATGAATACCCAAAGGTTCACTATCAGACAGAAAAATATTAAATTTTTTGTATCCATACAAATATATATAAATGTCCAAAGCTGTTGTTTGATGTTTAAAAAAACTGAAGTGTGTTGTATTTTCCTGATACTGAATCAATAAAACCAACTTCCGGCCTACTTACTTTCTTATAACGCTCCCACCCTAATCCCATGCACCAACACGTGTCTTCAACACGTCATTAATGTGGTCTTGAGAACATCAGGGCTAAAACTCATGAGAATAACTGATATTTGAATCAAGGAATATGTAATGTTTCAACATATTTAAAACAAACCATGTTTTTTAAGTTTACAACCAATTTGAGAATACTTGAAGGTGTTCAAAAGTAGGCTGTGTAAGTTTTCACTGTGGGGTCATTCACCTGAAATTCTTAAACATTACAGTGTTGTCATTAATAATACTGATCAGTTCACGTTCAGTATATATACATAGTTTAAACAAGACTGTTCTTCAATTAGACAAATAATTGTAGCTTTAAGACTGCAGTGCAAAGTTTCAGCCCTTTCTGGAGTTTAACAATGTTTATAACTGGGGTATCCTTGAAGGAATGATTAGATGGTAGGATTGCTTGTTTTGATTTAGATGTCATGAACTCTAGAGAATATTACTCATACTTCATTCAAAGTGAAGCATTCTAACCATGCTGATTGGAAATCAAAAGGTTAATCCAGTATAATGAATGTGTGTGTGCAATTGTTAATCAGCAGGTGTGTCTGCTTGTCCCAGTAAAAACGGCAGTAGAAGGATTGCCCCGCTTTACTGAGTGGCCATCTATGGAAACTTTATGGTTATGTAACTTACATAAACACCACGGATCTACTGCAGACTGTACGATATTCGGAAATACATATTTGGTATGTTCTCAAAAATGCAGAAAGCTCATTGGTTAAACTGAACATTAGGCCCCGCCCACAGGCCGTTGATTACCTTTTCCACTTCCCTCTGCCCTGATCCAGTACTCCACCCACCAGCCGATAGAGAAGACACACTACTCCACCGCCGCGCGTTTGTCAGCTAAACATATGGCAAAAATAGCCCTCTTTCTTTCTTTTATCGTTGTTCCCACTACTTTTTAAAAATTCCGCCGAAAAAGAGAAGACGATTTTCCAAAACCTTTTGGCCGTTATCTCACGTAAGTACAACAAAACACTCCGAATTGAGTTCCTTGGACTCAGCAGGCGGACGTAACATGGCGGGCTGGATCTTTCTGCCGTCTTGCTACACATGACAGACCGATTCATTCAATTCTGTGTTTTGACATGTCTTCAGTTTGAATTTGAAAACCTCAGGAATCCTTAAAGCGACTTTAGTGTGTTGTATATTCGCGTACTGTATTTATGTCGAGGTCTTTATGTGGGTTACGATCATAATACGGCGCTAGCAGCACCGTCTGCGATCGACGGGCAGTCCTTAGCGAGCTCAGTGTTAGCGGCTCTCTGCCATGAGTCTTTGAGCGGTGTGATTCCTCTCAGAGGCGTTTCCCATGACTAAAACGGCTTCATTTCCCTTTTTATTAATATAACTGTAATCATATTTATTACGCTTTATATGGGTTTTATTCTTTGGCGGCGGATTGCATTAATACCTAATTTGTCAAGTTGTCACTCACTGTTTTCGCTCACAGCGCATGCGCGTGTTGTACTTTGCGTTTTGTGCTGGTTATCACATAATAGATAAGATATGGACAGTTTTTTATTACAAAAATATACTGTCTGTATTTGCTTAATTTAAAGAATTCGTGTCAACGGATGCAAAGGTTAAATAACGACTATTTACAGTTATATTTTTTTGCTCCATAGATAAGGGGTACATTTCATAGAGTAAAGTAAACATAACATTACAGTGAGAAGAAAATGAAGAGCCTCGAGAAGATTATCCCATTGTATTTGCCCTTGTAATTACTTGGTGGTTGTTTGTTTTGATTTAGCTTTTTAAAAAATCTTTTTTTAAAGGGTATTATTTTTGTGTTTAGAATTAACATCATGTGTTTTTCATCCTCAGGGCTCCCCTGTCTCTGTACAGGTGTATGAGCGCTACCCAGAGGGCCTAGGGGCGGCTCTTTACCGGGAGCACTTTGACTTCAACGCTGAGCCACCTTGGGATCCTAGCTGATAGCGGGACAGGTCCATCTTCTGACTTGTCCATGTTAGTGTTCTTTGTTTGCTGTTAACTAAAAGAAGAAAGCTCACTCAAACATTAAACTCTAGTAGAGCAATGAGTAGAGTTTTGGGCCATTACATGTTGAGTTTAAGGTATTTGTTAATCTGAGGATTTCTGTGATTCAGAAAGCAGTTGAACAAAATAATAGTTGAAAATAGCAGTTGAAAAATAATATTGAAATTATTAGATGGAAGTAATTTCATTTGGGTGTGGATGATTGTAACAGTGATATTTATACTTATTATTTTCTTTTCTTCCTTTTTCTAGTTTGTTGCATACCGGCAGGACCCATTGGCTCAGTCGTGACCCTTTGACTTGTTTATCTGTTCTTTATGATCGTCGACTTTGTTGAATTCGGTTAAGATGAAAGGACTCGCTGACAAACCCAACTACATCATTGAACTCCTGGAGGGAGGAGTTACACTGGAAGACGTTATTGATGGACACATCTGCGAACAGGCTGTGGTTAGTTCAGATTCCAGTTTGATTTCTAAAATAATCAAAATATCTTGTACTTGAATCCGAAGTTCATTGTCCTACATTAAGCTATCACCTTTTGTCTTTAATCAAAGTTGGAGAAAAGTGCGTTTGTGGTGGGAGACCTCGGTACTCTGATGCGGCAGCATATGAGCTGGCAGAGTGTAGTGCCACAGGTGCAGCCATACTTCCCAGTCAAGTGCAACAGCAGCCCTGTGGTCATCGAAGTGCTGGCCTCCTTAGGCCTGGGCTTCGTTTGTGCCAACAAGGTGAGCTTTGATTTCAGGTAGCTGTGATTAATTTATTCATACTGCTTCATCCTCTTATGAAAGCACTTATTTTAGGGCAATTACATCACAAGCACTCAGTTGATTTCTAGTCAGCTGATAAGTGTTATCCTTCAAACTTATGTAACTCGCTTGGTACTTTTTTGCCAATTTTGGATGGGGATTTTACACTAAGTTAAGTTGCATTAATTTCTCTGAATATGCGTGTCCTCTTGCATACAGGCTGAGGTCAGCTTGGTTCTGGAGCATGGCGTCCCACCTGAAAACATCATTCTGTCAAGTGTTTTCAAACAGCTGGCTCACATCAAACATGCTGCCAAGAACAACATCCAGCATGTTGTGTGTGAAAATGAGGCAGAGCTGTCCAAGATCGCGCGTCTGCACCCTGCTGCAAAGTAAGTGAGCAAATATTTTGCTTTAGTTTTAATCCGTGCGGACTGTGGTGTAATCATGCTCAACTTTGTTAAATTACAAAAAATGTAGATTATTATTTTTATCTTTATTCTTATGGTTATTTTTACTTTTTGGCAGATTGCTGCTGCACTTGACTACTGAGGCCCATGCAGCTGAGACCAGCATGGCCTTCGGCTTCTCTCTTAAGAGCTGTCGGCACCTTCTGGAGACGGCCAAGGAGCTGGGTGTCCAGGTGGTGGGAGCAACCTTTCACATCCCGAGCTCCTGCCAAGACGTGCAGCAGGCCTACAGCCATGCCCTGTCAGATGCACGCTGTGTGTTCGACATGGGGGTGAGTTCTGTCTGTAATAGCTTTTGAATTAGGACATTTTTTTCCTATTTTATCACTTGGACTTTCTTATTAATTTTTGGTAACAACTAAATGTTTTGTGTCTGTCCAGGAGGATCTGGGCTTCAACATGCACATTCTGGACATGGGTGGTGGATTTACTGGCTCAGAGTTTCAGCTCAAGCAGGTGAGTGGTTGACAACTTTTAACGTCTTTGTAAGGATGCAAAAACTCGACCTAAAACATGAAACTCATCAAAATGCAAAATTCCCTATCTCCCTAGGTTTGCATGTATGTAATTTGACAGCATGAAACTATTTGATTAGAAGCTTATCAAAGACATTGGCGAGGAGTAGCCAAACTTATACTCTTTTAGTAAACTTTCTTGCAGCAAGCAGAGAGTTACATAACTCAGTTCTGAGAGAAACTAAATGAACCATTTCTGCACTGATTTCTCTGAAACCACCATCTTACTTCTTTTATTTTTATTTTGTTGCCATATGCAGGTGGAGTCTGCAGTCCGGCCACTACTGGATGCTTATTTTCCCCAACAGTCAGGTGTGCAAGTGTTGGCCCAGCCAGGCAGCTTCTACGTGGGATCAGCTTTCACCCTAGCAGTAAATGTAATTGGCAAGAAAGTAGTCAACTGCCACTGGGACACTCTGTCTCAAGGTGAGATACTTACATTTTTTTTATGTGTTATGCTTTTGTTTCATGACTTTTTTTACTTTCAAATACATAATCAGAGCTAGTAGCAGTCATGTCCCATTCAGTCAGCAGTTTATACCTGGTGTTTTATGTTTCTGACATGTACATGTGTGCACAGGTGAGAAGAATGAGGATGCAGAGTTCCTGTACTACATGAATGAGGGTGTTTATGGCCCATTTGGCCACAAGCTGCTGGGAAACATCATCGCAGCCCCATCAGTGCACAAGGTTAGTAGATCTCCATCCAAGAGAACTAGCCCCATTCTGAGCCGAGGGATGCCTGTGATAGCAGATTCTGTTCAATAGGGAAAAGGGGTCATGCATTATGAGCATTTAAGGACGCAGGATCGGAATCAGATCAGAAAACTCTACTGACCCATATAAAGACACTATTAGTTTTGGGTTGGTCTTACAAAGCAGAGTCATCTAAATGTTTATTATAACATCCTTTTGTGTGTGTGTGTATGGAGGGTCAATTGTGTTTGCTCTCTTTATTAATGCTTGTTTACCTGTTGAAATTAAGCTACAGGGGGCTGCGTAAATTAAACAAGGCTTTTGTAGAATCCAGTAAATAAGCGAACACATTTTGTAAGTTTCCCATATGTAATTTGTCTATATACAGTTAAAATCGAAAGTTTAGACACACCTGATCCTTCTAAAAAAAATTCTCCCTCCTGTTTTGTCTTCTCGTTCCATCTGATCAAACTTAACTCGTCATTCCCCTTGTTGTAAACTACTTTGGTGACTTTATTATTCCATTAATACTCTATCATTATAATAGTATGTTATTCTTAATGCCCATGACGTCTATTATAAACCTCAAACAGCAGGGTGAAAAACAATGTTTATTCGTAGTATCTGACATTGTTTTGGGTGCTTGGCAGCTTGTATCATCCACATGACAGCTGAAAATCTGTATTGCTGATACGAACCCTGAACTTAAAGATTGATTATTTTTCATTGTGAATTGTATTCTGTGTAAATAATTGTGCCTCTGTTTGAGGCTGCACATGCTACTAAGATGGAATCACACATATCCAGACTTATAGATACTGTATACCTACTTATAATGAGCTTCATATCATTGTGTAGCTAGACTGGAAGGACATGCCTCTTGTTTTCATTTCTTGGCCATCACAGCCTTGAAATAAAAAGTGACACACCATTAAATAAAACTTATTGCTGACAAATAATGCCATTACAAAATGCCAACACATGTGACTATCAATGCGATGTGTTGTGGTATTTCATCCAGGATCCAAATCATGATGTTCCTTAAATATTGCAACGGCATTGCAAGCCTTTAACTATCCCTGTTACATGAATAAAGTGGTGCTTCATTGTTTGGATGTGATGATATTGCTTTTACTTCTGTGCTGTATCATTTCTGGCTAACTGTAATTATATACACATTGATCTTTTTCTGTTTCATTTCTGATGCAAAGTATAAGGTTGCATATATGCTGGGTAACACTGGTAGCACTTTTCTAAGTTTGGTTTGTTTTGACTCTCTTCTGGGGGGGGGGGGGGGGGGGGGGGGGGGGGGGGGGGGGGGGGGGGGGGGGGGGGGGGG